>CAUYSK010104363.1:0-17520 GCA_963575035.1 Avahi laniger
AACTAAAAATAAAAAAAATTAGCTGGGCATGGTGGCGCATGTCTGTAGTCCCAGCTACTTGGCAGGCTGAGGCAGGAGGATCGCTTGAGCCCAGGAGTTTGAGGTTGCTGTGAGCTAGGCTGACGCCACAGCACTCTAGCCAGGGCAGCAGAGTGAGACTCTGTCTCCAAAAAAAAAAAACTAAGGATTGCCTATCCAATGATCAATTCTCTCCTTCTATGCCTCCAACTCCCTTCCTTCTTCTCCAGTGGCTAAACTCAAACTTTATTCTGGTGTTTCCCCTCCTATGTGATCAGGGAAGGTGACCCGTCCCAAGTCCTACGGGGGTGAATCGTGCTTGGTGTAAGCCAACCGTGGTGGCCTCATGTCTCTTACCAAAGACTTGTTGAGCACGATCATGTGACCCAGTCCTAGACAATGGGACCTTGAGTAAAATCCGCTAATCCAAATATTCACAGAGAAGGAAGAGCCAATTTCTCTAAGCTGAACATGTGATGCCTGGAACTCCTTCAGTCCCTCAGTCGTCTTTAGACCTTGAAGAGAGTCACCTCCAATGAGCCAAGGCCAGCAGAGCAAAGATGGAAAGCCCCTCACTTGCTACACCCAGTGGGAACTGTTGTGCCTCAGGAGTTCTTTTGAGATAATAGTCCCCTTTTGTTTAAGTCACTTTGAGTTGGATCTTCTGGTGTCTTGTAGCTGAAGGCGCCCCATCTAATGCCGTGACTGTATATACCAGCAGCTTTACATATGTTAGCTCATCCAATCTTCCATCTACCTGTGAGGAAAACGTTATTAAAGCCCATTGGAGAAATGAAGCAATGGAGTCTGAGGCGTTAATATCACCTCCAAGGTCGCACTGGTGGAGCCATATTTTAAACACGATAAGTGTCCCATAAATGTGTGATGGGAAAATGGCCAACCAAGCATGGGGTGCAGCTGAGTGGCTGAAGGGCACAGTCCATCTTGGGCCCCAGAAACCCAACCCTATGCGGAGGACACCCTGTCCCCATCCTCAGACCATCCGTCCCTTCACTCTCCAGCTAAAGCATCTTCAAATTCATCCCAAACAGCTTTTTGTGTTTCATCAAAAATCCTCTAATCAAAATCCAGATTGAAGACTGCTCTTACAGCCAGGAAGTCCTTCCTAAGCTCTAACTTCAGCTTCCCCTCTCAGAATGCGGTTTGGTCCCTGACCCCAGCACGCGACAGCCCTGCCCTCTTGCTCCTCTTTACAGCGCCCTTGGACTCAGCCCCCTGCCCTCCAGGCAGAGCCTCGACTATGAAAAACAGTCTCATTCCAGACAAAAGCTGCCCCACTCCGCGTGGCCCTGTGCGCTGAAAGTCAGGGAGCTCGCTTTCAGGCGTCCTTCATGCTCCCTAGCCAAATGGAAAGCCACCCGGCAAAGCGCTGCTCACGCTTTCCTTTCTTTTGCTCGGCGTCCATTACATGAGGGCACTGACTGTTCGGCAGACACATTTCTCGCCGGCTCGCCACGCAGCTCGGAACCTGGGACTTGCCTGGCGTGCTCGGCAGCAGATCGCTGCCAGCTTCCCGAGGGCGGTGTTCCAGGCGAGGAAAATCGCTCCCGAGATTGCTTAAGGCCCCTGGGGAAATGACAAGGAGAAATTAATCTTCCATTTGCCAATCTTCCCACGTGGCGGTTGCCTGAAGGAGATCGCCTGGCTCCTATGGGGACCCCAGATCCGTCCACACTGCCAACAGACAGGGGGCATGACAGAGGTTGAAAGGAGGCACACTTTGCAAGTCTCACAGACCCCGGGTCTATGTGACAGAATGCCCCACCGGTTTGGTCCAGATCACTGATATTTGACATCGACTGTCCACCTACACCTAACCGTCCAATGCCCATGGGATCTGCACCCTGCTCTGGGCTCAGCTTACATCCACTCCAGCAACCCACTCCCTTCCTACTATGAGGCCTTGACCCTGGCTGGACCCTCTGCCTGGAACACTTAGTTGTCACAGGTGTAATGACTTTAATATCGGTGTCCCTACTAGGCCACAAAGGCAGATACCTTATCTTTTTTTTTTTTTTTTTTTGAGACACAATCTGGCTCTGTCACCCTGGGTAGAGTGCCATGGCATCAGCCTAGCTCACTGCAACCTCAGACTCCTGGGCTGAAGCGATCCTCCTGCCTCAGCCTCCCAAGTAGCTGAGACTATAGGCATGCGCCACCATGTCCGGCTAATTTTTCTATTTTTAGTAGAGACGGGATCTCGCTCTTGCTCAGGCTGGTCTTGAACTCCTGACCTCAAGTGATCCTCCCACCTTGGCCTTCCAGAATGCTAGGATCACAGGCATGAGCCACCGTGCCCAGCAACCTTATCTATCTTGTTTGCCTCTTTATGTTCAGTGCCTAGCACAGTGCCTGGTACATGCTAAGTACTCATAGATAGGTGTTAAATGAAGGGAACTGCCATCATCATCATCATCATCATCATAATTAGTCTACGTAATATGCACCAATGGCCCCAAGGACTATATGTGATTATTCTCTCCATTTTAGAGGAAGAAAATGAGGTGTAAAGAGGTTAAGTAACTTGCTCCATCCAACCTGATTGGTTCCAGAACATATGCTCTTAATCCCTATGCTATAGTGCCTCTCTAATTATAGGCTGTCTTGGGTGGCTTCATGGGTGTCCCCAGCTAGACTATATCCTGTTTTAGGGCAGGACAGGTCATCTGTTTCCTTGGTATTTTCCCTAGCTCAGAGCAATCTGGGTTCTCAGTAAGTACTAGTTAACAATCGTACACAGCTCAGTCCAAAAGAACCAGAAGTCTGGTTTTCACGGCCTTGCCTTCTAAGACAAAACAAGACAGAAAGTGAAAAAGAAACATCGATCACTGGGGAATTGGGGAATTGTCCTCACAGTGTGGATAGATCATTTTCATTTTCCTTCAGAGCTGGCTGTCTTTGTGAAACTGAAGTGAAAAAGAAGGAAGCGGGCCTGAGTCCAAAGACTTGCGGGTGGCCGCTGCAGGCCTTGCGCTTGGAGCCGGAGAAGGCAGGAGGCAGCAGACCTCCAACCCTGCCAGTCGCCCTGACGCAGTGTCCCCAGGGGCCTCGCCTGTCCTGCTAGGGAAATGCCTAGAATTCTCAGAGGAGAGGGAGGGAAACTGGGAGTTGGCAGCCAAGGGGAGGCTGCGCTGTACTTGCTTGTCACAGAGAAGCCTGACCGCCTGGCCCTACGACTCGCAAATCTGTGAAGCAGCCTCCACTGACTGCGGCACCCTGACCAACCGTGCTAGTTAAGAATGCGTTAGGGTGCAAGTAACCAAGAACTCAGTGAACGGCATCCCACACAAACGGGGGTTACTCTTCTCATGAAAGAAGTCACGAATTAGATGTCTATCGATGTGAGTTCAATAACTTAAAACAAAATGGAGGTTCTGTGATTCTTTTGGCCTGTCTTTGAGGCCCCAAGATGGTCACTGCAGCTCCAGCTCCAGCACAATCAAGGCAAGAAAAGGCGGAGGGGGCGAGAGGGAGGAGGGCAGGCAGCACCAAAAATGTCTGTTTCTTTTATAAAGAAGTGAAATCTACTGGGTGTGGTGGCTCATGACTATAATCCCAACACTTTGGCAGGCCGAGGTAGGAGGATCACTGGAGCCTAGGCATTCGAGTCTAGCCTGGACAACATAGCAAGACCCCATCTCTACAAAAAATAGAAAAATTAGCCAGGTGTGGTGGCATGTGCCTATAGTCCCAGCTACTCGGGAGGCTGAGGTGGGAGGATCACTTGGGCCCAGCAGTTCAAGGTTACAATGAGCTATGATCGCTGATTGTGCCACTTTAAGCCAGCCTGAGCACCAGAGAGCAACCAAATCTCAAAAAAAAAAAAAAAAAATGAAGTCTTTCCAAGAAACCTTCCATTATGACCCAGTAGCTGGCAGTGGGTCACGTGGTCACATATAACTGCAAAGGCAGCTGTGAAAGTGAGCATTTGGCCCTTCCACCTTAGATAGCAGGGTGAGCGGGGAGAAGGGTTGGGAATGGGTGTTGGTTTAGGCTCCCCGAGATGAGGACTTGAGCGTAGTAGCTTATTTAGAAGGCAATCCAGGAAGCATGGTGAGGGGGGTGGGGAGGGGAGACAGCAAAGAGAAGTCAATTCGGGCGAGGGGGCGTTAATGAGCGGGTCGCCACTATGCGCGACTGGGGCTCAATCCCACCGGGGACCCTCTGAGAGACCGTTGGAACACACCTTAGAACCTACACCCCCACAAACACCTGGCTCAGGGAGCCTGAGACATGTATCCACAGATTCCCAGTCCCCAGTTCACTCTGTGGCATTTCCAGAAAGCTCCCTGGTGCCAAAAAAAGCCTATAGACAGAGAAGAAAAGAGAAGCAAGCACTGCAGGCATTCTAGAACTGTGCACTGCTCTAGGCGAGCTCAGAGGTGGGCTGAGGGGCTGTGGGATTGGGCATCGATAGTGCCTGCCGTGGCCAGTGACACTTATTGCCTGAGTCTCATTGGCAGTCCCCTATTTCACTCCTCAGGGCACAGTGCTCGGTGACGGTGCCAGGCCCCCTGCCTTCAGCCCTCTCCCTTCTAGATCCGTCTCTGTGTTGACACTCTCCCCTCCCCACCCCCCTCAGATAGGCCCTTTGGAACTGCAGAAAGAATGTGATCGACTAACTGACAACAATATCGCAACGATATATCAATAACGATAACATTTATACGGCCCTTTAGAGTTCACCACGAACTTTTACATCCATTATTTTGTTTAGAACTCACAATGTTTCCTAGAGAGGAATCTGAGGCTCACAGAAGTGAAGTAATTTGCCCGGGGATATGCAGTGAATAAGTTGGCAGAACTGGGTACCTTCGAAATGCTCAGACTCTAAACATCGAGCTATTCCTATCTCCCTGTGAGGTCCTCTGTTTTCCTGTCATGAGTAAGCACTCAATAAATATTCATGTTAAATGGACTTTTTAACCACAGAAATCATTTCTAATTGTACTCATTGAGGAGTATGTTAGGAAACATGTTCTAGAAAAAAATCCAGAGTCCTTCCTTGTTCTAGCCTACAGGACCCTGCATGATCCGGAACTTGCCCACTTTCCTTCTTCATCTCACGTCTCTGCTTCTGTCCACCTGCCCTCCACTCCCCAGGCACACTCTTTACAAATTGCACCCCTGTTCCTTGAGCAGGTCACCCTCTTTCCTGCCTCTGCGCCTTCGTTTTTGCTGTCCCCTCTGTCTAAAATCCTCTTCCCCTCCTTCTATCATGATTGGCTCAACTCTCCCTGTCGCCTCTTGTGGTCATGATAAGAGTTCTCCCTAAAAATCCATTCTTCTCTTCTTTGATAACTTCCAATTTTGCACCGAACACATGCTTTGCCAGAATAAGGCCTGCATTTCCCAGTGAGATGGGGCCATGCAACAGAGTCCTGGCCAGTAGGGTGTAAAATGAAGGAGTGCCTACAATTTGCAATGTGTCCTTAATGAGACCAGTCTGCCTGTCATCGTTGCTGCATTTTCCCTGTGGGCTGAAATGGGTACCAGAAGGCTGGAGTTCAGGCAGAGGGTACCAGGAGTGGTTGCAGCCAGTGTGATGCCAGAGCCACAGAGCAGCTATGGCTGGAGAGGCCTTGAGACCAACAGGGCTGAGGGCAGCGTCCTGGCATTCTCAAGCACGAGGAAATATAGCTCTACCGATTTTCCCTATCCCCAAGATGGGCACAGATATGACCGTGAGGCTGGAAAACCAAGGGGCTTCTGGGTAACGGTGAGGGAACCAGAGTGGACTGAATGAACCAGAGACCATGGCACTGTCTAAAGAGGTCGGTGGCAAATGCATTGAGAAGACAGGTTGTAGCAGATTGCATTCTGAAAGTGGCCTCAACACTAATCATGAGCTCGCATACTCTTCCAGAACCTTGCCACTTCCCCATCAAGAGGTAGAGTCTATTTTTTTCACCTCCTTGAAATTGGACAGGGCTTTGTGACCACCTTGACAAACAGAATGGGACAGAAGTGGCACACATGATTTCTGAAGAGTGGATCATGCAAGGCAAAGTGGCTTCTGCCTGACTCTGTCTCTGTCTCTCTCCACTTACCCTTAGAACCCAGTTGCCATGCTGTAAGGAAGCTCAAGCCACAGACAGAGGCCATATGTTCCAGCTGACAGTCCCAGATGAGGTCACATATGACAGCAGCATCAACTGTCAGAGAGAGCCTTCAGACGATCCCAACCCCCAGCCTTTGAGCCACCCCAGCTGACATCAAGTGGAGCAGAGATAGCTGTCCCTGCCAAGCCCTGCTCCAATCACAGGTTTTATGGGAAAAATAAATGTGTTTGTTTTAAGCTGCTAAGTTTTGGAGTGGTTTGGTATGCAGCTGGAGACAGATAAGTGAACGGCTGAAGTCAGTGAGTACCAGCGGGGGCATGTGAGCTCCTTCCTTGTGCCAGGATGGGGCTCAGCGCACAATTACCTCAGGGGGGAAGGGAAGGAGGAGGAGGGATGAGGGAGAATCACATTTATCCTGAAAGGGACTACCTCTAAACCGGCAGCCCCTGAGCTAGTTAGAGTTGACACACTGTCCACCATCAGCAGAAATGCGTGCTTGAGAGCCGAGGCAGTTTCGGTGGCAGGAAGATAGAGGGCTTTAGTCTTTGCACACCAGAGTTTGTGACCAACACAAATTCCTACCCACTTTACAACTTGGGGCTGGGGCGCTTCCAAACACAGCTCTGATTCTAGTCCCTGAACAAGCGCTAAATCGGTGCACACCGGGCTAAGTCTGCACAGGCGTTTCCAGCTGGAAATCATGATTCGGTGGTCAAAAGTCATAGGCCCTGGAACCAAGGGGGTCTCTAAGTTCATTCTTCTACCACCCCCAGCCCACCTGAGGCTGCTGGCAATAGAATGGGAAGGATCAGTGTAGGGTCGAGGTCTGATCCCTGTGGAGAGCCCCATCCTCACGTCATTCCGGAGGTGGGCGCTGCCTGCGGGGGCTGCAGGAGGTCTGGTCTGGTTGCACCAGAGAAGGAGAAGGTGTAGACGGCTGGGGGCTGGGGTGGGCCTCTTCTGCACGGCCTTGCTGCAGCCCCACCTGTTTCTAGCTCCTCTTCTTGGCAGCTGCTCTAAGATTCACACGCCAACCTGGTCACTTTGTGGACAATCCCAGGCAGAAGGCGGCAGGACGGACCAGATGCGCCTGCAGGCATCTCTTGCCTTCCAGCCTTGAGACACATGTTTTATGACTCAAGAGTTTTGGGCAGACCCTCTTGCCTCAAGTATTCCTGTTGCAATCTACACCTTAAGTTTTTACAAAATATATTTTTTACTTTGAGATACCTGAGACAGCTATCTGTCCCCAGATATCTTTGGAACTTTCTGGCTCACTCTGTGCACAAGTTGAGCAGTGCTGTCTTTTTTTTTTTTTCTCCTCAAACAAATTAGGTGCCTATTCGCAGGAATAACACATGGTTGCCATTAAGGCTCGTGATGTTTGGGGTTTGGTGTAAACCCACATTTTATCCATTGCACTATTTCTTTTTTCCAAAATAGTGAAAAGAACTACAAAACACTAAAGCAATTACATGACTTAACTTTCCATCTCTGTCGAACAGTGATTAAAAGTGGAAAATAATACTAGCACTTAGGTCTCTTGCTGGAAAGGCAAGAAGAAAAGGAAATTTGTTATGTTGGTTGTTATTTTAATGCCACAAAGTGCCAGGAAGAGAAGTGGTGAGAATTACGGGGCTTCCTGAAAGCACAAGAAGTCAAAACAAAAGGTTTTCTTCATGAGGGACAGGGTTTGGTGACCCCTACAATCCTCAAGGAATACGAGATGTTCATGGTCCTCATGCTGGGTAGTATTGTTCAGCCTCTACTGGCTCATCCACCTCCAGCGGGATCCAACAGAGACTCGCCAATAGTCTGTATCGATGAGTGGCAAGAAGTTGGTTCCTGAGCACTTTTTATTCTTAAGGATTCATCAAACAACCCTGAATGATCTTCCCCGGATCCCCTGAAGAGTTTTATTAAAATAAGTTTGAATAAGTCCTCTCATGGACATTTAGCTATCCTAAAATCATTTTTCATCTGTCCTGACTAGCGTCTATAGCCCAGGCCACAGTTCGAGTCTTCTGAGGTCTTCCTCATGCCCATGCTCCTTCAGAAGTTGGTATTTTGTCATCTAGGTAAAAGAATATAATTATATAATTCTTTTTGTCTTCAAGAAAAGGTCTCACTCTGTCACCCAGGCTAGAGTGCAGTGGCGCAATCAAAGCTCACCGCAGCCTCCAACTCCTCAGGGGATCCTCCTGCCTCAGCCTCCTGAGTAGCTGAGATTATAGGCATACCTGGCTAATTTTTTAAATTTTTCATAGAGGTGTGGGTCTCGCTATTGTTGCCCAGGCTGGTCTCAAACTCCTGGCCTCAAGTGATCCTCACTTTGGGAACCTTGGCCTCCCAAAGGACTGCGATTACAGGTGTGGGCCAGCACACTGGGCTGGGAATATAATTCTGTATCACACAGGATCACGTCCAGTTGTCTATACCAGAAACCACACAACCGTGATGGCTTAACTGAAAAGGAACTTATTCATTTCAGACAGTAGTAAGTCCAGGTCTGGAATGGTGGTCTAAGAAGGCCAAGAAGGAACCGAGGCTTTTCTGTCTTCCCCTTCGTCCAGCCTTAGCAGTGGTGCCGCATCTCCAGCCCCAGGTCCTTGCTCCAGCAAAAGGAGAAAGCAGCAGAAGAGGGAGCGCCAGTGGATTTCCGCTTGTGTCCCATTGGCTAGAAAGGAGTCACAGGGCCACCCCTACTGCACAGATGTCTGGGGAATGGGTTGTTAGCTCTAGAGCCATGCTCAAAATGGAGGTTCGGGGAGCTATCCTACCATACCTACCCTGTCTCTTTGGTACTCATGGCGTGGCTTCTGTTTCCACTTTGCTTCAACCAACACACCGAGCCTCCCGGTGTCCAAGACTCCTGTGTGCAAATCAGGATGTTGTTTTTTTTTCTTAGTTGGGTTCATTTTGTTATTTGAAGGGGCAGGAGTGAGAGAGATTTTCTCTATCAAATATAGAGGGGCTGGGAAATACTCTACATGAGAATCTTCACACCTCTGCCCATCTCAATTCTCATAGTGAAAATATTCAGCATCCAAAGAATTGCTGGGAGAATTAACCTGTTTCATTCTTGGAACAGTAAAAACTGCTTTCCATTACAAAACATAGAAACCTCTGCTGAAACTGGCTTAAGTACCGATTGGGGGAATGTATTGGTTCACATGACCTAAAAGTTCACGGGTAAATCTTGCTTCAGGCAAGCCTTGATCCGGTGACACTGTAAAATCTCCAATGCCCTAGAACCTCCCATTTAACTGTTCCGCCTTCCGAGGCTCAGGCTTCATCCTCAGTTTTGCTACCTGAGGCAGACACTATCGATGCCCTGCTCCTTACTCCCTTGGCCTAGCTGAGTTCACCTGCAGCTACCGTAGAAAGTTCGCTGTACTCTGACAACTTCCTGCCTCAAGCGCTTGCATCTGTCTGACGCTCTGGCTGGAAGATTTCTGCTGTACCAGGGGAGCTGGCTCTACCAAATGCAGGAAATCAACACTCAGGAGACATCTCCTTTCCCTGCAGCTCCATATGTGGCTTCCATTACATTTCTGTTGGACTGTGCTGCTACAGATTCTATAGCAAACTATAGCTCGTGTGTCAAATCTGGCCAGCTGCCTGTTTTTGTTAATAAAGTTTTATTAGAACATAGCCACATCCATTCTTTTATTTATTATCTGTGGTTGCGGTTGCCCTACAACAGCAGAGTTGAGTAGTTGCAAGAGAAACCGTATGGCCTACAAATCCTAAAATATTTATTGTCTGGAGTCTTTACAGCAAAAGTTGGCCAATCTCTGGTAGAGAATATTGGCTCTAGAAATTTTTCTAAGCTGCAAAATTATTACTGGCTTTCGGGAAAAAAAAAAGGAGAAATGTTTGGGGTTTTTTGGAATATATGAAAAATATATTTACTAATTGTGTGCATATCATATGCGACTAGTGTACTATGCATGTGTATTTTGGGTAGAAAAGATGGCAGCCATGTAGAAATTTTTTAATATACATAATTTTATTACAAAAGTTGTTTTAGAAAAACAAGAGGCGACATCATAAAAAACCCAAAATTTACTATTGATACTAATTTACTATTGATCCTGTGAGCTTGCTGTGCTACCATACACAGGTCAAGAAATTAAAGAAACCATTCAATATTTAGGAACATTCAATGTCAGAAATTTTAAAATCTAACTGGATGCAGTAGCCCCTCGAAAAGCTACAACCTTGGCCAGGCGCAGTGGCTCACACCTGTAATCCTAGCACTCTGGGAGGCCGAGGCGGGAGGATTGCTTGAACTCAGGAGTTTGAGACCAGCCTGAGCAAGATTGAGACCCTGTCGCTACTATAAATAGAAAGAAATTAGCCAAACAACTAAACACAGAAAAAATTAGCTGGGCATTGTGGCACGTGCCTGTAGTCCCAGCTACCCGGGAGACTGAGGCAGGAGGATTGCTTGAGCCCAGGAGTTTGAAGTTGCTGTGAGCGAGGCTGACCCCACGGTACTGTAGCCCAGACAATGGAGTGAGACTCTGTCTCAAAAAAAAAAAAAAAAGCTACCATGTGCATTTTTTAAAAAATATTTTCTCTACAAAGAATCTTATCAGCTATACAAAAATCTGTACAGTTTTTAAAGCGAAGCTAATATTGAGCTGCACTTGAATTCACATTCTTAGTAAAACAATTGCCCGAGCATACGCACACACATCATATGCATCATTACAAGATGGCCATTTATTCTTCATCTTCCTCCTCTTCCTCATCATCATCTTCCTCATCATCATCCTCTTCCTCATCTTCTGGTTAATTCTTCGTCTTTGAGTCTGTTGGCCTGCCGGGGCCCCTCTTTCCTGCTTCCCTTTTGCCCTTAGCACGGTATGCAGCTTTTTCTATTTTTCCTTTAGCTCAGCTGCTTTCTGTTCATAGGGTTGTTTATCTTTGGCTGACTTTTCAGGCCATATTTCACCCAATTTTTTTTTTGCAATATCCCCAGTGGATAGGCCTGGGTGTTCACTTTTGATCTTTGGGTGATGTTCAGAACAGAACAGAAAGAAGGCAGAAGGTGGCCTTTTAGGAGCACTGAGATCTTTTTTCTTTCTTTTCTTATCATCTTTGGGAGGAAGGTAATTTCTCATCTCCCTGTCATAGTGAGCTTTGTGACTTTTTGCCATATCTTCAAACTTCGACTTTTCCTTTGCAGACATGGTCTTCCAACTCTCTGAACATTTCTTGGAGAATTTGGCGAAATTGACAAAATAGTCTGGCCGCTTCTTCTTGTGCTCTTTCTGGTAGGTCTGTAAGGGACTATGGGACGAAGAAGGTATACAAGGACATTTTGCCCTCAGGCTTTTTGGGGTCTCCTTTACTCATGGTGGCAGAATGATGTCTACCTGGTGTGAGCTTTTCCTCAGAGTCCCACAGAGCAGCCAGATCCCACAGCGACGCTTCCTTCCCAAAGCTCTGATGTGAATTCAGTCATGTTGAAATTAATGCGTACAGCAACGTGGACACTTCAGTAAGACTTTGAAGTCCCTGCTTCCAAGTGATGACTGATCCAACATGATTTTTGACTAAAATAAAAAGCGTTTCTAACAAACTCCTAACAACTTGCCAGAGAAGTAAAAAAAAATCTTTATTGGACTCTGGGTGGTGAGGTAACTTGCCCAAAGTCACAGAGATTGTAGGTAATGGAGCCTGGTCCAGTCTTCCTTCAAAGGAAACCATCTTAAACCTTCAAATAAACAAAAATGTTACAGAACAGAGGTGATAGAATGTCGTGACGATTTTAGTCTGCCCAGAATATGTTATCATAACCCTTCTTCTGATAGCACAGCTATCTCCCTTGGGGAATAAATCCAGCCACGGGCCTCTAGTGTGGCTGGCACTAATGACATCCCTGACTACGCCCTCAGGAATTAACACATCACCTAAGCTAGAGCTACTCTACTTCCTCCTGGACAGAGCAATTATTAGCTCAAGCAGTAGGCGTGTGACTGACCCAAGCCTGATTGATTAAAGACCTTTCCCAGAATTTTCTAAAGAGGAAGTGGAGGGCTAACTCTAAGGATGTCATCATGGACTCTTTATTCCACTCACTCTTGCCCTGGAACAAATTCTGTCAAAGCACAACGGCACGAAACAACCATTTTATCATGCACATAGATTCTGTGGGTCAGGAAGGCTGACAGGGCACATGGCTTGTCTCTGCTCCCCTATATCTGGGGCCTTCACAGGGAAGAATCAAGGGCCAGGAGCGAATGGATGACTGGGGGCTGGAATCATCTGGAGAACTCTTCACTCACATGTGGTGGCTGATGCTGACTATTAGCTCCATGTGGCCTGGGATCCCTCACAGCATGGCAGCCTCGAGCTTGGCAGCTAGGACTCCAAAGGCAACATTCCAGCAAACAAACCAGAAGCTGTATCGTCCTTTATGACCTAGCCTTGAAAGTCACATGGTGTCAATTCCACTGTAGTCACAGGCCCACCCAGATTCAAGGGTAGAGAACACAGACCCCATCTCTCAATGGGAGGAGTGTCAAAGCCACGTTGTAAGATGAGCACCTGGGATACAGGGATGCTTCTTGTTGCCATCTTTGGAAAATCTAATTTGCCATTCTCTTGGTAGCCGTGTTCTCTGAAAGAAAAAGGCCAATGCCTCAGTGAGAGGGTATAGAGAAAGGATCTGGCAGGCGTGTGGTTTCCTGTACTAATACCTGAGGCTCTGGCTGCTGTAATCACTCCTCAGATGTTAGAAGCTACCCAAGAACATTCCCAGCCATCCAACCCCAAAGATTTCTTTTTTGCTCAAACAAGTTTACATGGGTTTCTAGCACTTGCAATCATGAATTCTGACTGACAAAATAATTCTTGATTTTGAAACTGAGAGATTTCATTCATTAATTCGTTCAATAAATATCCATAAACATATACACAGGGTAATGTTCTAAGTACTGTCAGGGGACAGCACAATGAGTGAGACACAGCCCTGACCCACAGAGGTGTTCAGGCTGTGTTAGTGGGCTTGGGCTGCCATAAGAAAATACCAAAGACTGGGCAGCTTAAACAGCGGACATTTATTCTCTCACAGTTCTGGAGGCTGGAAGTCCAAGATCAAGCTGTCAGCAGAGTTGGTTTCTTCTGAGATCTCTCTCCTTGGCTTGTAGATGGCCGCCTTCTCACTGTGTCCCCACATGGCCTTTCCTCTATGAACTCACCCCCCTGGTGTCCCTGTGTGTCCAAATTTCCTCCTCTTATAAGGACACCAGTCATATTGGATTAGGTCCACCCTAACAGCCTCATTTTAACTTAATCGCCTCTTTAAAGGCCTATCTCCAAATATAGTCACTTTTTTTTTCTTTTTTTTGACAAAGTCTCACTCTGCTGCCCAGGCTAGAGTGGAGTGGCGTCATCACAGCTCACAGCAACCTCAAACTCCTGGGCTCGAGCGATTCTCCTGCCTCAGCCTCCCGAGTAGCTGGGACCACAGGTGTGTGTCATTATGCTGGGCTAATTTTTCTATTAATATTTTTTTGTAGAGATGCGGTCTTGCTCTTGCTCAGGGCTCAGGCTGATCTCAAACCCCTGAGCTCAAGAGATCCTCCCACCTCGGCCTCCCAGAGTGCGAGGATTACAGGCGGGAGCCACCGCACCCGGCCACAGTCACATTTTGATCATAGGACTTTAACATATGAAGTTTGGGGGAGACACAATTCAGCCTATAAAACAGGCTACTAGGGATGGTAATTGCAGGTGATCAGAGTGTTGTTCAGCAAATATTCACTTCCCACCCCCTCCCTCTTGGGTGATGTGCATCCCTGCCAGACTGCCTTTGGGCTTGACTGCGTGACTTGCGTTAGCCAATGAACGTGAGCAAATGTGCCACCAGCAAAGGCTTTACATGTGCGTGCACGATTTGGCCTGCTTTTTGCTCTCTAGTGATCTGCCACAAGAAGAGAATGGTCCAGGAAGCTGCTGGCCCAAGGCGAAGGAGGAGGCACGTGGAGCAGACCTGGACCCAAGCCACAGAGTGCAGCCACACTCTGCTGAGACCAATGGAATCCCAGCTGACCTACACACCAGGAGCTGAAAATCCAAGTTCTAAGTCACTGCGTTTTGCTGTGCTGAAAACTTTTGTTACATAGCATTATTACAGCAATAGGTGACTGATTTGATAAGTAATAAAACAAATGTCTATACCATGTAGGCAAAAGCTTTTTCTATATGCTGAATTATATTTTACTAAAGATTTTGAATAGATACAATTCCTTTTTTTTTTTTTTTTTTTGGTAATGGTTAAACAGACGAGCCATAAATTCTTTTGATTATCTAATGTACTTGACAGGGAGGGGAAGGTTTTCCCAAACACATGGCACATGTTTTTACTCTCAAGAGGATTATTATTATTTCTTGTGTGTCAGCAATGTGCTAAGTGCTGACCAGAGATCCCAGGAAGGATCCCAAGTTCATGCCCAGAAACCTTAATACCAGAGTCACCTAAAGACCATCAGACGCATGAGGTCATGAGCTAAGAATTTCTTAATTATGTGGAAGGATTGTGAGTAATTACGTGATTACGCTGGTGATTAGAAGCCCTGGTTTACATATCAATCTCAGGTATGAGTCCCTACATATTTTCACACTGAAATGTCTCAAAACTTGTGGGACCCTAGGATGTCCAGTTTCTTATTTCTAATTCTATGAATCCTCTCCCAAAGTTGGAGGCATGTCTTACGCCCGACAGGGTTCAAGCACTGGTAGCAGCATTTAAGCCATTCTTATTTTTCTGATAACCTGCCAGGATCCAAGATTTATAATCAACAGCATGGTATTTTGAACATTAGTTGAAATTACACTTTATACGGTCTCTAGATCATCTGTTTTATTTCATTTGGGCTCACCCGTTTCTATCGCATCTATAAGCAAAGGTCACGACCTCTTTTGAAAAGGGCTCAACGGAAGGGAAAATAGCAAGTCTACGTGTTGAAGTAAAAGAATTTGGTTCATAAAATAAAACTAAGGCGACAGAAGGCAAAGGGAGTTTCCGCTGTTTGAAAAGGGGCTTTCTCAGCACAAGCTTGGAAAAAAATGTTGATGATTTATGCAAATTAGAAAGGAAATGTGCCCCGAGGGATCTTGGCACAGAAGCTCAAGTCGGAATTCTGGATTCGAGGCTGGCTGTGTCTCTGATTCACTCTGTGACTGGGGCTGAGCCATTTAACCTCTCTGTTTCTAAATACCCTCATCTATAAATGCAGGCTAACAACGCTGTTCTGCCTGCCCCTGAAGGGGAGGCAGTAAAAATGAATGAAATGTCGGGGAATTACTTCTAAGAGCCATCGATTAGAAATAGAGCATATGGTCTTAATGAGAGCTTGTTTCTACCACAAATTTTTCCCTGCTCCCAACGATCGCTCCAGCTAGAGTGCCGCAGAAATCAACTTCTCTCTTCAGCTATCTTCACATGCCGCTCTTAAAATCACAGAGGTCTTTAAAACAGAACTCCTGCCTGCTTTGGGTGTGCATTACGAGGCCATGGCTCCTGGCTCTTTTCTGCACAGAGCCACGCAGCCCAGATTTGCCGAGACAGTGGGGATTTAAAATATTCTGTCCCATTGTCAGACCATGTGTTGGAACATGTGTCAGATCACGTGTCCTGATCATTGCTTCAGGAAATATGGTCGCTCACACCTTCGCGGGAAAGGAAGCACCTGCTTGCTGCCTAAAGTCCTCTTTGGAAACGGATGGGAATAAGCCATAAAGGCGTAGAGAGACCAGTTGATTGAGAAGTAGATCTATAAATGGGGAGTGGGGAGGAAGAGTGCTAATTGGACTCAACCACTACTACATGCCAGGGTGGGCTGTGGGGCCAGTTATCTATTTATTAAGTAGCTAAACTTGTGCCGGGAACTGGTCTAAATACCAAGGGTACAGGAAGTCATAGGACAAGGTCCCTGCTACAGAAAGTAATAGTGTCGCTGGCCTCAGCAGCTTGCAGTCTAGCGGGAGAGAAAGACAGGTAAGAGGTAACAAGCCGAGAGTGCGCTTTTGTGCTGTAATGAGAGAAAGGAGTAGTGGGAACTCCAGGAGGGCTTCACAGAGGTGGTGACACTGTAACTGAGGATTGAAGGCTTAGCAGGAGCTCAGTGAGGGAATTAAGAAGGAGCAGGCATTTCAAGCAGAGGGAAGAGCCCATGCAAAGTCCTTGAAGTGAGCTTGTGGGTGTCCACTGGAAGGCACCCGAAAAGACTTTCCAAATATAATGAAGCTCTCCTGTGACTCCATCTGAGGGTGTTCTCTTGGCTCGGAAGCATGCTCAGCTGGACACCATATGTGGGGGCATATCCTAAGTACTTAACTTCCCCAAAATAACCCTCAACTAATGAGGAAAGAGGGCAGTAGTATAATGGGACAGTAGGATTAGTTCTGGAGAGCCACATGGTTAAATTTTCAGAAAATTTGCAAGCCAATCATTAAACCATTGGCAGTCTGGAATCAGTCATGGTGGGAATATTTATACCATGGCAATCGGCAGATACTATAAATTGGGACTTCTTTTTGTTCACCCAAAAAGCTGATTTATCACCCACACCACTGCATGTGAGCTGGTAGATAAATACTCCTGTTTTCTCACCTCTTACTGGGACAGTCCTGAGAGGTGTGCTACACAGGATCCCAGAAGGTCACCAGCAGGATTGAGCCTCATTTTCCCATATGGGTAATCTGCTCACTAATGTACACCCTTTATTGGCCATCCTCCCTGCCCTGTCTCAATTCCCACTCCCTCGCCATGCCTGGGATCACCTCTCTTATGCCCCAAAATCCTTGGCTCAGGGTCAGCTTGTAAAGGTACCCAAACTTAGACAGGCATAGAAAAAAGAGAGAGAATGCATGGCACATTAGGCATGAGCAGGAGAGTAATCATGGGGGCTATTAGACTGCCATGCAGAGGATGTTAACCTTAATCAAGGTGTCTCAAAGTCTTGAAAGAATTTAAACAGGGAAAGAATGGCAAGATCAGCTTTGTATTTTAGGAAGGACAACCTCGGGGCTGTAGGAGAGATGGATGCAAAGGGAACAAGACAGGAAGCAGGAGAGCTAAAGACCAGGTCAGTGAAAGAGTCCAGGGAAGAAATGTTGAGGGTGTCAGACAACCACAGGAGGTGCCATCCACAAAGAACATGATGGGGCCGGGCGCAGTGGCTCACGCCTGTAATCCTTGCACTCTGGGAGGCCGAGGCAGGTAGATCGTTCAAGGTCAGGAGATTGAGACCAGTCTGAACAAGAGCGAGACCCTGTCTCTACTAAAAAATAGAAAGAAATGATCTGGACAACTGAAAATATATAGAAAAAGTTAGCCGGGCATGGTGGCACATGCCTGTAGTCCCAGCTACTCGGGAGGCTGAGGCAGGAGGATTGCTTG
>CAUYSK010104367.1:0-13139 GCA_963575035.1 Avahi laniger
TAAGTGGGTGGTTTTGGCTCTTGGTACCTTTTGGCCTTGGTTTTTGTGTTTGGTGTTGGCTTGGTTTCCCCCACGGAACTAACTTTTCCCAGGGAAAAACTTTTAGAATCTTTATAAAAAAAAAAAAAAAAAAAAAAAAAAAAAAAAGTTGCAGACATCATGGTATTTCACTCCTAAATACTTGAGCATGTATTAGGAAAACAAGGATATCCTCCTATAGAACAATACCATTATAACATTGATACAATTTAACATTGATATAATGATAGCTGACACAAAGTCTCCATTTTTTAAATTTTAATTTAATACAAACGGTGTGCCCATGTTGCTCAGGCTGGTCTCGGATTACTGGCCTCAAGCAATCCTCCTACTTTGTAATCCCAAAGTTCTGGGATTACAGGCGTGAGCCACTGTGCCCGGCCCCTCCAACTGTCCTAACAGTTTGTCATTAATAGGTTCTTTTCTAACAACTGAGGATCCAATTACAGATCTCATATTGCCTTTGGTTATCTCTTAGTCTCCCTTAATCTAGAACAGTTCACTGCTTTTTTTGTTTTTCATGACATTAACTGAAGAGTCTGAGCCAGTTTTCTTGTAGTATGTCCCACAATCTGGATTTGTCTGGTTTGTTTTAGATGATTAGATTTATATTTTAAAACCAGCAGCATACAACACAGGTGATGTGCATTTCTCACTGCTTCACATCTGGAGGCATATATAATGTCCCTTTGTCCATTACTGATGATACTAAGCTCGATTACTTCATTGGGTTGAGGAGGTATCCACCAAATCTCTAGCTGGCCATGCTCTGCAATGGTCAAAGTCCCTAAACTCACATGGTGGCCTATTTTGTCCTCTTGTGTTGTGATTTCCTCCCACCCTCTCTGAAGGTGACATGATATTCTTGAGAGGTACGGAAGCCAGGTCAGGAGGAGTACTGGGCCCACGGGAGCGTTCATAGACCCTCCCTCTGAAATCCTCCTAAGGTCTTGCACGTCACTGTCAGACTCAGCGCAGAGTACTTACATCAGGACCTCTGTGCGAGCGCTCTGTACAGGGACCAACGAAGACCTGCTAGGTCAGCAGCACTCGTTTCTCCTCTGTACTCTGTCTCTGGGAACCCCTGCCATTCACAGCCTCTTACTGGACATGAAGAGCACATCACTGGATGGTGAGTCCTGATGCCCTGGCCCCTTGCATTGGCAATATTAAGCTATAGCCCCCAAACTTGCAGGCAGTAGTGTTATGTCTTTAAATCTCCAGTTTATCTCTATGCGGTGGGTTTCCAGCCACGCCTGGTACAGAAACCCTACAGCTCTCATCTGTCTTTTTCAACCACTACCAATATTTATGAAAGGTTAGGATTTAACGGGCACAAAACACCTCAAGTTAGTAGTTCCTTTAAAAATTATGCTGTCATCTAGCACAAGGAATCACGGGTACATGGCACAAAACCAACACGTGAGGGCTAGACCAGCTTACCTTGTGTACCAATGTAAGCATTCTTCTGCTTATAGCCATCCATGAAACTGGCATTGATGTAATCTGTCTGATGATAAAAAGGAGACATCATTTCAGCTGCATGGAATATACCATTTGGGTCATAAAATGATGTACTGGGGAAGTACAACTGAAGGTGTGAATATTGCCTTGTCAAGCGGAAAGTGAGGAGTGAAAAGAAAAGGATCAATTCAAAACCTCACTCAACAAATGACACATGGACAACAGGGTATCTAAATGCGGAAAAAATCAAGCTAATCCCTTCCTTACACCATAAACAAACAGGAACTCAAAATCGATCACAGACCTAGTGTAAGAGATCAAAACTATAAAACTCTTAAAAGAGCCCTTTTCGTTATGACAACAGGTCTGTTCGTGGTCTGTGGCAAATGTATCTTGCTCTTGCTCTGTAAACCTATCTTGGCCTTCCTCAATAAACTTCATTTCAGGCTTAAAAAAACCTCTTAAAAGAAAGTAAAGGAGTAAATATTCATGACCTTGGGTTAGGTAAAGCTTCTTGGATATGACATCAAAGGCACAAGTGACAAAAGAAAAGAAAAAACTTGGGCTACATTAAAATTAAAAACTTTTGTGGGCTGGGCGCGGTGGCTCACGCCGGTAATCCTAGCTCTCTGGGAAGCCGAGGTGGGCGGATTGTTTGAGCCCAGGAGTTCAAAACCAGCCTGAGCAAAAGCGAGACCTCGTCTCTACTAAAATTAGAAAGAAATTAATTGGACAACTAAAAATATATAGAAAAAATTAGCTGGGCATAGTGGTGCATGCCTGTAGTCCCAGCTACTCGGGAGGCTGAAGCAGAAGGATTGCTTGAGCCCAGGAGTTTGACGTTGCTGTGAGCTAGGCTGACGCCACGGCACTCTAGCCCGGGCAACACAGTGAGACTCTGTCCCAAAAAAATAAAAAAATAAAAAATAAAAAATAAATAAAAACTTTTGTGCTTCAAAGGACACATCAAGAAAGTTAGAAGAATAACCCATAGAATGCATATATTTGGTAAGGAACTTGTATCTAGGATACACAAAGAACTCTTACAACTCAATAATAAAAAGATAAATAAGCCAACTGAAAATGGGTAAAAGGCAGTGGGTCATGGTGGCTCACACCTGTAATCCCAGCACTTTTGGAGGCTGAGGCAGGAGGATCACTTGAGCCCAGGAGTTTGAGGTTACAGTGAGCTACACTGCACTCTAGCCTGGGTGACAAAGCAAGGTTCTGTCTAGGAGTTGGGGGTTGAGTTGATTATGGTGATGGTTGTACAACTCTGTAAATATATTAAAAACCATTGACATGTATACTTTAAATGGGTGAATTGTATGGTATGTGAATTAAATCTTAATAAAGTTGTTATTTACAAAAAAAGGGTCCATTAGGACTTGGAGCACCATAGCATAGGACCAAAGAAGAGGCAAGCCAAGCAACCTGAGTAGGAATATCCATCCTGTCCATCCTGCCACACACAAAAAGCACAGAGTGAATGGAGATGGAAGAAAGCTGTCTCTCATACCCAGGACCAACAACAGGGCCAAACACCTAGACTCCATTGCTACCTGAATTAGTACAAAGCGACTTCCAGCCAAATTCAAAGGGGTCTCAATGAACTGTTCCTGACTCCCTCTCTTCCAGGTACTTCTCCCATCTCCTAATGTCCTCGGCCTTATGTATTTCAACGTCATTTTTTTTATTATACCTACTCACAAGATCTCTGCCAACATCCTTTAATCTAGGTTGATAAAAGAGAAACACTGGTGAGATTAGCTCACGCCTGCAATCCGAAATCTCTGGGAGGCTGAGGCAGAAAAATGCTTGAGCTGAGGAGTTCGAGACCAGCCTGAGCAAGAGCAAGACCCTCATTCTACTAAAAATAGAAGAAATCAGCCAGATGTGGTGATGAGCACCTATATAGTCCCAGCTACTCGGGAAGCCGCGGCAGAAAGATCGCTTAAGCCCAGAAGTCGGAAGTCGCAGTGAGCTGTGACGACGCCACTGCACTCTAGCCTGGGCAGCAGAGCGAGACTGTCTCAAAAAAGAGAAAGAAAAAAAGAAACACTGATGCAGCTACAGTTTCAAGTTATAATACAACTATTAATAGTTGGGAGTTGAATGGATAGAGGCAGTAGAAGGGATAGAGGAGGAAATGGAAGGTTACAGAAAGACGAAAGAGAAAAAGATTCAGTAGCAAACTAGGGAAAACTCATAGTCTACTACTACACTATAGAGAGGTCAGACTGCCTCCTTCCTCAACGCTGGCACCCTTTCTCCAGTGGATCCTATCACTTAAAGGGCAGTCTGAACTGTCAGTACCCCAAAGCCACTCTCTTGCTTGGAAACTTTTATTTTGACAAAATAAATAGTGGAGTAATTAGTAGAGTTTTCTCCTCCCACAGCAGCTAGTATTGACCTCATACTACTCTGTTCTACCCTGATTCAAACAATTTCATTAAACTAATAGACCACTAGCAGGAGACCCAGCATGCTAAAAGGCTCACTCACTCCCAACCAAGCTTCCAAATCCAGGGCCCACCACAGTCAGCCAAAGCCCATCCTCTATTCAGCCTGGCACATACAAGTGATATATCCTCTAGGACCCAAGGGAGAAGGGATAGAAAAGTATAAAAGATTTACCTGGTATATGCCAATCAACACTATTAGAAAAGTAATATACAAGCTGTTACCCCAGGAGTTATCTTTAATGTTTTGAAAAGAAATGTCACCTCTTTAAAGACGACTTATTATTTCATTATATTAGTAACTGAGGATACACCAGCTTTCAGCATCCTTGTCTGAAATGAGCAATTTCAGAAGAATCATAGGAAATTAAAATGAAAAATGACCTCAGAGACAAAGCATAGACTTCTGGACTTTGGGGAACTGAACAGTAGAAAGAACCAAATCAAGGGCACTACATCATGGGCCATCGCCACAGACTGAATGTTTGTGTCCTGCCCTCATGCATATGTGGAAATCCCTGCTTCCAATGTGATGGTATTAGGAGCTGGGGCCTTTGACGGGTGATTAGGTCATGAAGAACAGGAAGACAGAGCTCTCACAAATGGATTAGTGGCCTTATAAAAAAAAGAGAGCTCCAGAGAGCTCCCTTGCCCCTTCCTCCAAGTGAGGGTGCAATGACTAGGTAGAGGTCCATGAACCAGGAAACTGGCCCTCACCAGACACGGAATCTGCCAACACCTCGGACTTCTCAACCTCCAAAACAGTGAGAAATAAATTTCTATTGTTTATAAGCTACCCAGTCTATGATAGTTTTGTTATAGCAGCACCAACAGACTAAGACAGCCATGTTCAATAAAACTGTAACTAGGCCGGGCGCAGTGGCTCACACCTGTAATCCTAGCACTCTGGGAGGCCGAGGCGGGCGGATTGTTTGAGCTCAGGAGTTCAAGACCAGCCTGAGCAAGAGGAAGACCCCATCTCTACTAAGAAAATAGAAAGAAATTAGCTGGACAACTAAAAATACATAGGAAAAAATTAGCTGGGCATGGTGGCGCATGCCTGTAGTCCCAGCTATTCGGGAGGCTGAGCTCAGGAGTTTGAGGTTGCTGTGAGCTAGGCTGACACCACGACTCTGTCTCAACAAAAGAAAAAAAAAGAAACTGCAACTAACAGCTTTAAAATTCCAGGAGCAAATCAAGTAACCAATTCACTAATAAACCTGAATCTTCTAATATTTGAAAATTGCAAAGAAAATAGATTTTAAGTGTTTTACCACACACATTAAAAAAGGTTTGTGAGGTAATACATACCACTAGCTTGATTTAGCCATTCCATAATGTATACATATTTCAAAGCATTATGTTGTACATCATAAATACATAAAATTTTGTCAATTAAAATAAATAAATAAATGTCAAGAAACAAAATAAGAAAGAATAGCCCCAAAGGTAGAAATACCACAAAAGTATCATGTCCCTGAAGTTAAATAAATAATTTAATGTTTGACCTGGCACAGTGGCTCATGCCTGTAATCCCAACACTTTGGGGAGGCCAAGTCCGGAGGATCGCTTCAAGCCAAGAGTTCAAGACTAGCCTGGGCAACATAGTGAGACCCTGTCTCTACAAAAAAAATTTTTACAAATTAGCCAGGTACGCTAGTGCACACCTTTAGTCCTAGCTACTAGGAAGGCTGAGGCATGAGAACTGATCTTGAGCCCAGGAGCTGGAGGCTGCAGTGACCTGTGATGGAACAGCGCACTCCAAACTAGGTGACAGATTGAGACTCTGTCTCAAAAAAAACAGTAACTTAATGTCAAAAAAACCAAAACAAAAACAAAACAAAAAGCCCCTGACAATGTCTATAGTAATGAAAGAGACTACACATCAGGCAATGATCTTCAGATTAACCAAAGAGTGACTAGAATGGTCTCCTGGTACACTGAGATTCACTCATTCACAAATATTTCCTGAATGTCTGATATGTGCCAGGCATCACTCTAGGTACTAGAGATAGAGAAGGCGACAAAACAAATAAATACAGCTATCTCTGACTCCAGAGCCCCAGCTCAGCCATTGTACTCCCCTCCTTTAGAACATATACTATGACAATCTCAGCAGTACTGTGAATTTACCCTCAAGTGAGCCAGGCTTTTAGCTAATGATCTTGCAGGAACACTCTCTGTAAGAGTTCTGTAAAGGGCTGTGAATTCAGTTTACGTGCTTAAAGATTATCAGGTCCTGATCCACATAGTATGTATGCCCAAATACAAGGCAACGATTTTTCCAAAAATCATCCCCCAGAAAAAGAGGGGGTTGATATAAGTTGTCCTTATAATGTGTATCATGTTAAAAAGGCACTATTTAAATTCTTTTACTTTGACCAGCAACCTCAAGCAATGCCTTTTTTTTTGGATGCTTGCAGAGATCACCAGACAAAATTGGTGTATCAGAAGGAAAAAAAAAAAAAGAAATATAATACCTATTTAGTCATTCATGTCAAAATTCTAAGGCTGGATGTTGCTGTAAACAAATTATATTAAAGAGGATTTTAAAAAGGAATACGTGAATGATCATGTTATAGAGAATGTATCAGATGCAGGGTGAATGAAAAGAAAAACCTGTCCTAATGTTATCCTAATAGATTTTTCTGGTTTAGGATAAACTTTCCAGTAAGAATACCACACACTTAAGAGGAAATAAAGATGCTGTGCTCTGGAAAACCATGTTAGATTGACTCAAAAAGTGCTCAGATGATGACAAAGACTCCCATGTTAAAGATGCATGTGAAGAGTTTGAATGATTTTTTTTTTAAGACAGGGTCTTGCTCTGTCACCCAGGCTGGAGTGCAATGGCATGATCACAGCTCACTGCAGCCTCAAATTCCTGGGCTCAAGCAACTGTCCTGCTTCAGCCTCCCAACTAGCTGGGACTACGGGCATACACCATCACGCCCAGCTAATTTTTCTTATTTTTTGTAGAGATAAGGTCTCACTATGTTACTCAGGCTAGTCTTGAACTCCTGGCCTCAAGTGATCCTCCTGCCTTGGCCTCCCAAAGTACTGGGATTAAAGGCATGAGCTACCTCGTCCAGCCTGTGATTAGTAATATGTACAGATATCAAATTAATGCATTAAATAATATAGTCATTTGACCATTTCATCTCAATCCCTAGACATTTGTTATATTATGTAAAAACTGGTTGTCTACAATTTTTTTCAGATCTAGATGGAAAAATCGGAGGTCACTCTTTCTTAATCAAAGTTGCCTTGCATCAATACAAAATATACAATACACTCACCAACTGAATTGGACTATATGACCATGACTTTACAACTATGGAATAAAAGGAAAAATAATTAAACATTTATCAAGCACCTATAATATATCAGCCTTGCACTATCAGCATTCACATAAAGAATTTCACTTAATTTCCACTCAGCACTGTGAGACGGGCATTCAGGGATTTGCCTGTGATTACAGACTAGCATGTAGCAAAATATGAATTCGAGTCTTATCTCCCTGGCTGCAGAGTCCGTTTTCACTCTACTATAGTATTAAAGCTCTACTTTGGAAGAAGCTCAATTTCCCTTGGTGCTCCTAAAAAGACAGCATTTATTTGTCTACCTGAGTATGGCCACTTCGCTTTGTCAGCTTCACCCTAGTTTGGTCCAGGCAGGGTACATCCCCGTAACGGTTCTTCTCTAGGTTTCCTGGAGACCTGAAGGAAATGAAACAAACAAGCTAGAATAAAGAAGAAGTGGAGGCAATGTGTGTTCAAAGTCTGACAAGGTAAAGGTGGGTTTCAGTTACTCTTGGGGATGGTGACAGGGGAGCCTTTCACTCTCTAGTCCACAGTTTCATATCATTTAATGTTTTTTATGATAATATATACTACTTGAAATAAATATATTTCCACTCAAAAGAGGGAGGGAGCCTCCGATGGACTAAGACAGAAATTATCACTGAGAAGGGAGGTGCTGCTATAACAGATACCTAAAAATGTGGAAGCAGCTTTGGAAATGGGTCACGGGGAAGAGGCTGAAAGAATTTGGAGATGCATGCTAGAAAAAAGCCTACATCACCATGAACAGAGAATAAAGGGCAATTCTGGTAAGAGCTCAGAAAAGAAGAGCTATAGAGAAAGGCTTAATTTTATTAGCGATTACCTACGTGATCATGATCAGAACGTTGGTAGAAATATGGATGGTAAAGGCCATTCTGATGCGATCTCAGACAGAAGGGAGGAGCATGTTCGAGAAAAAGAGAAAGAGAGGGAGGGAAAGAGAAATAGGGTATATCCCCAAAATATCTAGCTGCAGATAAAATTTCTACTACTCATTTATCAAAAGATGTTCAAACCAAATCTCTTAAATTCCAGTTTAATACAGTACATTGACAATGCACATCAACGCCACTCCATCTACCAAACAGCCTCACTAAAATGACCATAAAGGAACTATTTGGTATAAACCCAAAAAATGGCAGTGGAGACATCTATAGACAAAGAAATTTCAACCCGAGCTGGCAGACAGAGAGCAAATGGGAGGATTTGGGCTGATTTGGCCAAATGCAGGAAGCTAGGACCTAGGAAGGTCCAACAGAGAGACAAAATGACTTACCCTCAGAATTCCTACACCTTGGATGGACACAAGATGAGGCACAGAGCTAAAAACAAGGGAACACATGAAAACCCAAAAGATACACAGTGAGAATCCCTGCCCCATCCTCCCTGTCGTTTCCTATACTCCTCTCCAACCTTGGATCCCGCCAGTCAATAGACAGGAGAACTCTCCTCTAGAGAGGTAAAAGAATTCTGTCATTTGGCAACATCAACAAGAAGCTAGCTGTCTGATCATTTTAATTTGAAGCTCACTCATGTAGAAAGAGCTTCTAAGTAGCTTTTAAGGATCCAACTCCTAAGTGGGAACTAACAGCCAAGGACCTCCAGATAATTAAGAAAAATTCCTAACACAAGGACTTAACACACAATTAAAATAACACGATTCAAATACATAGGGGAAGAAGCATAAAAGAGAGTCAATAAGTGAAAAATAACTTATAGAAGGCTATAATTAATATCCTTAAAAGACGCTAAATACTATTGTACATGATACAAGAATGGGATGCTATGAAAAAGGAACAATCAGAGAAGAAAAGCTCTTATAAATTAAAAGTGATGGACAAAATAGGCACTTCAATAGAAGAGATGAAAGAGAATGTTGAGAAAATTTCCCAGAATACAACATAAAAAACAAAGTAAGGAAAAATGAGAAAATTTAAGGAAATAAGAGAATCTATTCCAGGACAGAAGTCAGTAAACTATTCCTGGTCACCTATTTCTGTAAATAAAATTTTAGTGGAATACAGCCAAGCGCATTCGTTTAATTATTTTTTATTAGCCTGAGCCAGGACTTTATTTGCATTTATTTAGTTATTTTTATTTCAGGATTATTATGGGGGTACAAATATTTAGGTTACATATCGCCTTTGCCCCACCCGAGTCAGAGCTTCAAGGTGTCCATCCCCCAGACAGTGTGCACCGCACCCATTAGGTGTGTATGTACCCATCCCCTGCTCCCCCTCCCACCTGCCTGACACCCGATGAATGTTACTACTAAGCCCATTTGTTTATATACACACTAAGTACATATAGACAGTGTTGAGTACATGCAAAAGACTGTTAAGACCCACAATTCTAAAATGTTTACTATTTTGCCCTTTAAGAAAAAGTTTGTCAATCCCTACTCTAGGAGATCCAACCGGACTGACAGGAATATGAGAAAGAGAGAGAAAGAGGGTGGGGGGAGGGAGAATACTAACATAATGCAAGGAAAGAAATCATGAAAAAAATAATGTAAAAAAAAAAAAAAAGTCCTATTTGCAACCAGCCTGGGCATCACAGTGAGACCCCCATCTATTATTTTAACACATTAATTGCCATGTGAGTTGTATTTAACTCACATTAGTTTTGAGCCTGGGGCCTCCGGAAGCATATGTAACTCACACATCTCTTCACCTTAGGAGAGACAAGAACTGTTTTTCAAGTTGCATATAAGACATGCACAGAAAACAATAAAAAATAACAAATTTTTCATTAAATTAGAAAGGATCGTTTTGTTTTTGAAATTTTTATTTTATTTTTGCAATAAAACACCATGGCAAAATTTTTAAACATCAAGGAAAAATTTTTTTCCTAGTGTGGCAGTCAATGTGTTAATAATGTAAACAGTGACTAATGATTCAATAAAAAATTGACTTATAATTACTGTATATTGGAAAAATATACAAATATTTTAAAAAAATACTTCGTATTTTCATACTTCATAGTATCCAATATACCAAAAAATATATACTTAAAAAGGGAAGTGGAGACATGGTGTAAGAACTAAAAGCTCACCTACAATAAAAATCAGTAAAAAGTATCACATGCATTTCAGTTTAGAATTATGGAAGAAGCACCAGGAGAAACAGCCACAACTGTTGATAACATGATTATAGGCAGTGGAACTGAGGTAAGGCAGGAGATTGCTGTTTATTTTGTCATTGCTTTTTTTCTTTGGCACTTTTGCTTTTGAAAAAAGTATTTGCGGCCGGGCGTGGTGGTTCACGCCTGTAATCCTAGCACTCTGAGAGGCCGAGGCACCTGAATCGCTCAAGGTCAGGAGTTTGAGACTAGCCTGAGCAAGAGCGAGACCCCATCTCTTCTAAAAATAGAAAGAAATTAGATGGACAACTAAAAATATGCAGAAAAAATTAGCCGGGCACGGTGGCACACGCCTGTAGTCCCAGCTACTAGGGAGGCTGAGGCAGGAGGATAGCTTGAGCCCAGGAGTGTAAGGTTGCTGTGAGCTAGGCTGACGCCACGGCACTGTAGCCCGGGCAACACAGTAAGACTCTGTCTCAAAAAAAAAAAAAAAAAAGGAAAAAAAAGTATTCACATATATTATTGATTGAAAGCAAAAAGAAATTATAGACCCTGCATATAAAAATAATACTCTATATTGTTCATGGGCACATCTGTATATATTAACAGTATAAACAAAATGAACCAGAAAGAAACATACTATATTACACTAGTAGCTGCTTATGGGGAACGAGGAGAACTGAGGATGAGGTTTAGAAGGGATTTCAATTTTATAATGAATTCTTTTATATAATAAAAAAAGACCTGAAGCAAATATGACAAAATATTAATAAATATCAGTGTTGAGTCTGGTGATAGGAACATAGTTGTTTGTTGTGTCATACTTTGTACTTTTCTGTATCTTAAAAAATTCCCCCTTCCCATACAAATATGCCCAGCTGATTTTTTTTGCAAAGTTGCAAAGACAGTTCAATGGTAAAGGTACTCTTTTCAACAAATTATGCTAGAGCAACTAGGCATCCATAGGCAAATAAATGAACATCAACCTAAACCTTATAGAAATTAATTTAAAACGGATTACAGGTTGGGCCTGTGGTAGTCTGAGCTACTTGGGAGGCTGAAGCGGGAGGATCGCTCGGGCCCAAGAGTTCTGGGCTGTAGTGTGCTATGCCAACTGGGGGTCTGCAATTAAGTCTGGCATCAGTATGGTGACCTCCTGGGAGTGGGGGACCACCAGGTTGCCTAAGTAGGGGTGAACTGGCCCAGGTCAGAAAAGGAGCAGGTCAAAATCCCTTGCTGATTAGTAGTGGGATCACACCTGTGAATAGCCACTGCATTCCAGCTGAGGCAACATTAGCAAGACCTTGTCTCTTAAAAAGAAACGGATCACAGACTTAAATGCAAAACATAAAACTATAAAACATTTAGAAAAAGAAACAGGAAAAAATCTTCAGGAGCTAGGGCTAGGCGGCAAAGTGTTCTTAGATTTAACACCAAGAGAGTGATCTGTAAAGAGAAATATTGGTAAATGGGACTTCATCGATATTAAACAAATTTACTTCACAAGAAACCTTGTTAAGAAGATAAAAAGACCAAGCTACAGACTGAAAGAAAATATTTGCAAACCACAAATCGAACAAAGAACCAATTTCTAGAATACATAAAGAACCCTCAAATGTGAATGCTTTTAAAAATAGGGCAAAAGACATGAAATGGCATTTTACAAAGAGGATATATAGTTGGCAAATAAGCACATGAAATGCAAATTAAAATCACCAAGAGATCACATTACACACCTATCAGAATAGCCAAAGTGAAAAATAGTGACACGACCGAATGCTGGTGAGGATGCAAAGAAACTGGTTTGCTTGCACACTGCTGGTGGGAATGGAGAACAGTACAGACACTCTGGAAAGCATTAGGCAGTTTCTTACAAAAACTAAATGCACAATTACCACATGACCTAGCAGTTGCACCCCTAAGCACTTATCCCAGAGAAAGGGAAATTTATGTTTACACAAATCTACACACAAACATTAATATCAGCTTTACTTGTAATAGCCAGAAACTGGAAACAACACAGATGTCCCTCAACAGGGAAAGATTAAACAAACTAGTACATCCAAATCATGGAATAGTACCTAGCAATGAAAAGGAACCAACTATTGACACATGCAACTTAGATGAAGCTCCCGAGAATGACGCCTAGTGAAAAAAAGAAATCCCAAAAGATTACACGCAGTATGATTTCATTTATGTAACAAAATTCTGGAAAGGAGAATATTATAGTAATGGAGAACAGATTAGTGGTTGCAGGCATTAGGGATTGGGAGGTACATGTTTATTTATTAAAGGACAACAAAAGGGAGCTCGTGGTAATGGAACTCTTTGCATTTTGACTATGGCGAAAGATACACAAACCTAAATGTGTGACATAAGAACTAAATACACAAACACAAAATAAAACTAGAGAAATCTGAATAAGATTGGTAAAGTGTATCAATGTCAACATCCTGGTTGTGATATTATATTACAGTTCTGGAATATGTTACCATGGGGGAAACTGAAAAGGGTACATGCATGTGATCTGTATTATTTCTTTTTTTTTTTTTTTTTTTTTGAGACAAAGTCTCACTCTTTTGACCGGGCTAGAGTGCCGTAGCGTCATCCTAGCTCACAGCAACCTCAAACTCCTGGGCTCAAGTGATCCTTCTGCCTCAGCCTCCCGAGTAGCTGGGACTACAGGCATGCGCCACCATGCCCGGCTAATTTTTTCTATATATTTTTAGTTGTCCAATTAATTTCTTTC
>CAUYSK010104368.1:0-46603 GCA_963575035.1 Avahi laniger
AGCCTGTTTTTCAGGACAATTTACCAATGTAGATAACTTCTTCTAGCCTAAACAAATGATTTCTTCAACTTTTTTTATTTGAAATTTTTTTTTTTTATTTCAGCATAATATTAGGGTACAGATTTTTTGGTTAGGTTTGTTGGCCTTGGGCCGCCGGCCCCCCCCCCCCCGGGCCGGTGGGTGTGTGTGGTGTTGTGTGTTTTGGTTTCGTGTTTTCATCATCCCTCTGCTCGCGGGGGCCTGCTTGCTGTTTTCTCTTATCCTGCTCGCGGGCGGGGCGGGGCGGCGCCCCCCCAAGGGCAACACATGTAACCTAAACATCTGTACCCTCATATTATGCTGAAATAAAAAAAAAAAAAGAATAGACCTTTTTAGACAGCGGGCAAGCGTTATGAAGAACACCAAGTCTCACGGGAGAGAGTGAAGTGGGGGGCGGCATTGGGGAGGACGGTCAGGGAAAGACATACCGTTTGATCTGGAACCCGAATGATCCAAGAGAGCCAGGGAATGGTCTGGGGGGAAGCTTTGCAGGTAGAAGGAACAGGAAATGCCAAAGCCCAGGAGGGAGGCTGGGAAATCAGAGCCACAGAAAGAAGGCGAGGGTACCTAGATCAGTGTCCGAGGGCAGGCTACCCCCAGATGGGAATGAAGTAGAAATTTGCGGTCGCAGAGGAGCTTGTGGCCGCGGTAAGGAGTTGGGGAGCCACTGGGACATTGTAAGCAGTGGCGTGACATGGAGCTCGAGCCCTCTGCTTCCACACGCGTGGGACACATGCATATATACCCACACACAAACACAGGCAAGATGCGTGGTTGGGAGGAAAGTGAGTTTGGGCTATGAAAATACTTCATGTTTTTATAATTGACTATGCCTCCAAATTTGAAATTTAGAAGGATGAACAATTTTTCAGAAGTACAAAAGGAAGGGCTAGATTGGAAAATTAGGCAAGTATTTCTTTAAAGCCCTTTTCTAAAATTAATACCTGAAATGGAACAGCACCATCCACACAGAAGTCATGCTGGACGTTGACTTTTCAAAGCCAACCTTTAAGACATTTTATCATGATCGGAACAGGGTCACGACAGGGAAGAAAATGCTGGATGGCTTTCTCACTAAGCCCCCGGAGAAGGCACAGCTTGGTTTTTAAGGAACCAAAACCCAGAAATTTACAAGTGGTGTGGTTTATCCATGTTTGCACAGGGGACCAGGCCTCCCTCTGAGATCCAGACAAGAACCCTCTGTTTTCCCCACTTGTTTAACCACAGTGGTCTCCCTTTGTCCCAGGACACCGCACTACCCTGGAAGACCCAGTGAGTGGAAGCGCTGGAGCAAGCACTTGCTCTGGGTGTTGACCTGTGAAACTCCTTCAAATACTTTTTGTCTATGTGACTTCTCTCTTTCCTTCCGTTTCTTCTCTTTTCTTCAAGAACTTCAAAAGAGGGAGAGAAAAAGGAGGACGATTTTTATTATGAACTCTGAGTATGTCTAATACGGCTAACATTTCATAATATTATTCTTGTAAAAGGATGGAGTTTCAAACACCTGGGGATTAAAGGCATTCTCTCAGACTACAAGTAAACAGAGACTTTGTATCCACGGAGTTTCTTGTTGTTTAAAGCAAATACGTACAGAAGGCAAATACCTTTTAAAAAAAAAAAACAAAGTTAATGTTGAAAAAAATTATAACGAACTTGAACGGAGGAATTATTAACAAAAGAATACATGAAAACATGAATTACTTGTAGGCATATTTTTATTCAGTTCATCATATTTATCCTTTACCAACTTAGAGATAATAATGAAACACAAAATTCTTTAAGAGGAAAAAACCCAGAAGACAAGTATTAAATAAAATCAGGAGAGTATACATAAAACAGTAAGAGATACTATAAACAAGCAAAATAAAGTCTTTAACTCTAAAAAGTGTGGACACTTCCTATCATCATATATTTTACTTTCTCAGTATTTCCAGAGCCCTAAATAAATTAGATTTTAAAATTTCATTTTCACCTCAGAGATATTTCCATCATTTGGACAAACATTGGAAGCGAGCTTAATGATTAAAAATCTAGAGAATAAAAGTATGGTAGATTAACTATTGGTCCTGCAGCAACATTCACGTTCTAGTCCCTGGATCTTGTAAATGTTACCGTATGTGGCAAAAGGAGACTTTGCAGATGGGATTAAGTTAAGGATCTTGATGATGGGAGGTTATCCTGGATAATCCTGGAGGACCCGAAATGCAATCACATGTATCCTTGTAAGAAAGACACAGAGGGAGGTTTGACCCAGATGAGGAGAAGGCAATGTGACCACTGATTGGTGTGATGTGGCCACAAGCCAAGGAATGCTGACAACCACCAGGAGCTGGAAGAGGTAAGGAGTGAGTTCTCCCTAGAGCCTTTGGAAGGACTGTGGCTGTGCCAACCCACACCTTGCTTTTGAGGTGGTGAAATTGATTTCAGACGTCTGGACTCCCAAGCTGTTAGAAAATAAATCTGTGTTGTTTTCAGCCACCCAGTTAGTGCTAATTTGTTACAGCAGCCCCGGGAAACAAATACAAAAGCTATTCTAAACTAGTACTCACTGATGAAGGAAGTAAAAATGGCTGTGAGGGGGTAGAATTTTTTTTTTTAATGAGGCAGCACTGAAAATTATCTGCATTTCTACATCGAAAGAGTAAACCCCGGTCCTTATTTCATTCAGTTTAGTGCCTATGACTTCTTCAAAGAAAAGCAGGTAATATTCAGGTCATATCAGCTGGTAAAGTTTTAGCACTAACCACATAGGAAGGACTGACTCTTGACTTGTTGAAGGGACTATAAACTTGGAAACATTTTTATAAGTCAACATAATAAGTGCAGATGGTAGAAAGAAAAAAATCAAATGGTCCAGGCAGATTTAGACTGAGTGTTAATTGGCAAGTTCTACGGCCAGCCCCACTTCCCCTCCGAGGCAGCCACTTTAACCCTTTCTCATAATTATGTTCATGACTCTAAATAACAGGATTACACTTCTATCATTTTATCAGCTTTAAGGAAAAACAAAAACCAAATGGAAACAAAAACCTGCAAGGTCCCTATCAAAAAAGATGAAGATTTAGCTCAGTGGTTTTCTACCTGGCTACATATTAAAATCGCCCAGAGAGTTTTAAAAACATATCTACTATTGTTCCTTATTGATTCTGACTTAATGTTTCTTGGCTGGGTCCTAAGCATCAGCTATTTTCAAGATATTCAGATGATTCTGCTGTGAAATTAGGGCTAAGAACTGCTAATTTAGCCCACATTCAGCTCCTGACATTTCTTCTCTCCTCCCCCTCCAATATTCACTATATTACATATTTTTGTGTTTTTTTTGCCATCTTACAATTAGGTGTTACGATGCGTCTTAATTTTATTTAATATTTATTTTAAATAATATGGCTAAATATCTATTTCTCGTCTGTCAACTCAACTTTGGATGCTATTTTTCTGCTTCCTAACTAGTAGGCAGAATTCTACAATGGCCCACCCAGTTTCTACCCCCTGGTGTGCATCCCCTGTACAACTCCCTCCCTTTAAGTGTGGGCAGGACCTGTCATTCATCTGTTAAGTCTGAGTTCATCAAGAGGATACATCCTGGGTGGGCCTGACCTAATCTGTTGAGTCATTTAAAAGAAGATGCTGCTTTCCCACTGGCCTGGAAGAAAGCAGACAGCCATGTTGCCATGTTGTGAACTGCTTGTGGAATATTCCGTGGGGGAACACCAATTCCACAACTGCAAGGAACTGACTGAAGTCTGCCCCAACCTGTGGGCTGGGAAGAGGACCCCAGCCTGACACTAGATCACGGCCCTGGCTGTTTCCTTAGTTTTGGCATGGTGAGATTCTGAGTAGAAAATCCGTCTGGTTCATGCCAAGACTTCTGACCTACAAAAACTGCAAGATAATAAATGGGTGTTGTTTTAGGCTGCCGAGTTTGTGGTAATTTGTTATGCAGCAAGAGAAAACTAACCAAGCAAGATGAGGACAGAGTGACCCTTACCGGTTTCTTACACTACTTCTCTGTTTCCTGAATCCTAGTTTCTATCTACATGTTTATTTTCATGTTTTCAAAGTTAATAACATTTACATTCTGTTCTATGATAGGATAGTGTTGTGGTTATGAGAACAGGGTCTGTAGCAGACTGGCTTTATTGGAACTTGGTTCTATTCAACATTAGCTAATGAAATTTGGGCAAGCAATATAATCTGTCTGTCACTCGGTACCTTCATCTGTGTTATAGAGAGAAAAATCAGTCCTATTTCATAGTATTGTGAGAATTAAATGTCAGTGCATGTAAAGTGGTTAGAAGTGTGACTAGCACATAATAATAATTATTTGATAAGATTGTTATGTTTATGTTTTTCATGATGTGACTACCAGTTTATTCTAAAACCTGAAAACCAATACATTGCATTTACTTAAATAAGACTAAGTAAATATTTTTTTTACGACAGTGCCAAATAGTGTCTTAATATTAAGTATTCTTATCTGCAGGTCCAGTGTCATGACTTCTGGGCCATTTGAAGGAGAATGTTTCTAGCATCAAGGTCAAATGAATACTATTTTTTCTTACACTTCATCAATTCTCAAAAATTTCCCATATTTTGTTTTATTTTGGATTGGACAATGACTTTTGTGTACAGATTTTTCATTTTCTCTTCTTAACAAAAAACTAATTCTTTCATAATTCTTAAAAATTATCTAGTATTTTAATAGTTCAAAAATTGCAAGAATCTACTTTCTTTCCAGAGACATCCCTCAGCTCCAATCTGGACTAGTTCCCAAGGCTGTGAAATGGCAGTCAACCTGGGACTTTCTGGTAAATATTTGAACACTTTTTTTCTATTGATCAGTAAAAATAAACCAAAGTAGTTGTATAAAGTACATTTCCCTGGAAATTCTGTCAGTATGATAATCACAGATGGGTACAGTGCCATGGGGAAGAGGACTGGCTTTGAAGCCAAACGCACCTGAATTCTAATCCTACCTTCAGCATCCTCACTGTGAAAGCTTCGGCAAATAATTAACGTTCTAGAGCCTCGGTGTCCTCATCTTTAGAATGATGATAATGGCACATGGTTGATAATTCTGTACATGGCAAATTAAATGAGACCGTGAGTGTGAAGCTCCGTGCAGAGTACCTGGTACACGGTAAACTCTTACTAAAAGGGAGCTATCGTCATTATTAGTAAAGGACTGCAGCCAATCACTCTTTCAGCATTAATTAGCCCATTCAAAGAGAATTATTTATTTTAAACTGGAATGTAAAATACAAAGAAAAAGCACATTAAATACAAATGTTCTGTTTAACCAATAATAGTGCTATCAAATGCATACACAGATAACCAACACACAGGTTTTTAAAAATGCATTGCCAGCATCCAGAAGCCCTCATAGTCCTCCACCTCTGTACTTCTTCCCCGTCAGGAACACTTCCTTGCACGTTAAGGGTAACTGCTATTTAATTTTCATTTTTAATTTTTTCTTCACTTATATGGTAAAAACTTCCTCACTTTCTTTTCAGCTTTATTATCTAAAGAGAAATACCTCTAGCAAGACTTAGATAGCTTATGAGTTGCCCAAGAAAGTTGGGTGTATTGATTTCATATTTATTGAGTGACACAGTGGACAGAAACTATACAGAAACTAATAAAGTGATATACTGTTTGCTCTCTAGCAGCTTATAGTGATGAAAAATAAAGCCATGCCCCTGGCTCCTAGCTTGCCTGATGCCCTTCATCCAATCTCCTATGGAGTATAACAATATTTACAAGAAGCAACAGTAATACTGGAAATTGTTCTTTTTAGAATTGTTTTCAAAGCCAACTTGGTACTCTCATTCCATGACATGAAGCGAAGGGGAGATGGAAGAGGCTTTACATTTATTTGGTATAATATCTGTTACATGGTGGATATTGTAATGAAGCAAAAATTAAGTTTCTCCCTAACCTTAATAATTCTTAACTGGAGCTCCCTATAACAAGAGATAGATTAACAAGAGAAAAGCAAACACAAGTTTACGAACATGCATACCTCATACATACCTGGGGGAAACACAGAGAAATGAGTAAATCTCTAGAGTGGATCTTGAAGAAGAGGCTACTCCCATGTCTTTAGTTTTTCCAAATAAGCAGCTCAATATAATCAATTTGCTTAAAAAGTTTATTTTGGGGTGGCATATTCTGGTCTCCTACAGTCATATTTTAGGGAGGTATGTCCTGAACCCCATCAATATTATAAACCCTGTTTGATTTGTGAGGAAGTTGAGTCAATGGCTAATAAGTTGGGACAATATAATCTTAAAAGTGAAAAATAGTGAGACTTCAGTGTCGCTCCTTCAGGAAGATATAATAATTATAGATGTAAATACACCTAACAATGGAGTCCCAAAATGCATGAGACAAAATCTAACAGAATTGAAAGAGAATTAGACAACTCGATAATTATAATTGGAGATTTCAATATCATCTCAATAATTCATAGACATGCTAGATGAAAAATTAGCAGGAATATAGAACACTTGATAACACTATCAACCAACTCAACCTAGTGACTGATATAGACATTCCACCCAGCAACTTCAAAATGCACATTCTTTTCAAGCTCATATGGTTGGACCATGATAGGCCGTATGCTGGGGCCTAAAACAAGTGTCAGTAAATTTAAAAGGATTAAGATCATAGAAAGCATGCTCTCTAATCACAGCAGAATTAGAAATCAATAACACAAAGAAATCTGAGAAATTCCCAAATATTGGGAAATTTAAAAACACACTTTTAAATAGCCCCTAGTTCAAAAAAGAAATCACAAGGAAAATTAGAAAATATTTTAACCAAATGAAATCAAAATATATCATATCAAAATTTAAGGGATGCAACTAACGCAGTGCTTAGAGGAAAATTTATGGTTTCAAGTGTCCATATTAGGAAAGAAGAAAGCTTCAAATTGACAATCTAAACTTTCACTTTAAGAAACTAGAAAAAGAAAAGCAATTTTCTTTTAATGACCAAGAAAACTGACAAACCTTTAGCTAGACTGACGAAGAAAAAAAAAGAGAAGACACAAATTATGAAAATAAGAAATGAAATAGTGAACATCACTACAACTCTATAAAAACTAAAAGAATTATAAGGGAATGTTATGAATAACTTTATACCAATAATTCAGGTAACTTATATGAAATGAACAAATTTCCAAAAAGTCACAATTTATCAAAATTAAGTTGGGAAGAAATAGAAAATCTGAGTAGACCTATAACAAATTAATTAATTAAATTAATAATTAAAAATTTTTCCACAAAGACAAGACCAGACCAGACCCAGAAAATGTCACTGGTTAATTCTATTCAATATTAAAAGAAATAATATAAGTCTTTCACAAATTCTTTCAGAAAGCAGAGGGGGGAACACTTCTCATTTCATTCTATGAGGCCAGTATGACCCCCAATACCAAAGGCAAAAAGCACAAGAAAAGGAAACTATAGACCAATATCTATAGTTTCATGAGCACAGACAGAATAATCTTCATGAGCACAGACACAGTAATGACTATCACAATATTAGCAAATTAAATCCAGCAACATATAAAATGAATTATACACCAAGACAAAGTAGTATTTATCCAAGGAATGCAAAGTTGGTTTCAAATCTGAAAATCAACTTAAAATATATAGGACAAATACCACATGATCATCTCAATGGATACAGAAAAGGCATTTGGCAAAATCTAACATCCATTTATGATTAAAAAGTCACAGCAAACTAAGAATAGAAGAGAACTTCTTCAACCTGTGGATTTGGTGGTATTTGCACAATTCTCTAAATTTACTACAATCATTTAACTGTATACTTAAAATAGGTAAATTTTATTATATGTAAATTATACCTCAGTAAAGCTATTATAAAAATGAAAATGGTTAAGATTCTTCATTCTCATCAGTAGAAACTGTTATGCGGCAAGAAGTCTATCTTTATTATGTTCTCTTTGGAGCACAGCTTATTAGGATTGCTCAATCAATTTTTAGTAAATTACTCAACTGAGCTTTACAAAACTAATCACGTTCCATGGACTATACAACCTATAGCCTGGCATTCAAGTTATTACATGTCCTTGGCACAAATTATCTTTTAACTACTCTGTTTTTCTAAAAGCAGCTTTTGTACCCACTTTCTCATCTATGTGCCTTTGCTCACACTGTATACCCTTCAGCCACTAGGTGGTACTTTTGGCACGTGTAGCTTGGTTGCCGTACAGAATGACTTCAGGGTAGTTTGAAAAAGGGAGACACAAAATGTAAAAAGGTCATCCATCAGCAGGGTAGTCACAGCTGACGAGGGTCCTTATCAAATACAATCAGTTAGACAACTTTAACTCACATTCATAGAATAAATCTATTTTTTCCTCTTCCTCAGCAAAGGTTGGATATGAAATATCTCATGGTTCAGAATTTTTCTGAAATGTGGGTTCCTTAGGCTGCATGTCCACAAAAGCCAATCTTATGAGGGAGCAGGTGAGCAGCTACATAAGTAATGGGGCTTCATTTGTTAATTCTTCAAATAATATTTATTCAGTGTCTGCTCTGTGAAAAGCACTGTTCTGGGTATTGGAGATATAGCAGTGTCCTCATAGGGCTTACATTGTAGTTTTGGGAGAAATAAATAATAAATAAATAAATATGATATTTAGTCTGTGAGAGCATTGAAAAGCCCTGAAAAGCAGAAAAGGAGAAAATGGAAATGGTGGAGGTGGTAGTTACCATCGTATGGGGAGTGGATGGATGGCCAAGGCTTTTTTAATGAGATGACATTTGAGTGTGTTTGAAGGAAACGAGGGAGGAAATCATGCCACAAACTTGGGCAAAAGCAAGCCAGGCAGAGAGAATAGAAAATACCAAGTTACTGTAGGCAGGAGCATTCTGGGTACATTCAAGCAAGAGAAAAAAGAAAAGAGTGTAGCTGTAGCACAGAGTATAAGGGGTACATGGCAGAGGTAAGTCCAGAGAGGTAGAGGTGATATTGCTTGCAGAGCATGAAGGGTCTTTGGAAGGGAGCTGTTGAAGGATTTTGAACAAAAAAGTGACATGACCTGACTTCTATTTTAAAGGGATTACTCTGGTTGCTGGGTTGAGGTCAACTGCAGCAGGGCAGAGGCAGAAGGAAGGAGACCAACTAAGATGCTATTGCAGTAATCCGGGCAAGAGGTGATGGCGGTGTTAGCAGTGGAGGAGAGGAGAAGTGACCATATATTTTTAAGGAAGAGCCAAGAAGATTAGTTGATAATTAGATACAGGGTGTGAGAGAAAGAGAAGAGCCAAAAATGATTATTTGTTTTAATCATTTGGCAAAAGTTTATGTAGTACTAATTATATGCCAGGCACTGTTCCAAGTTCCTGACAAATATTGACTCATTTAATCTCTGCAACAGTTCTACGAGGTAGGTACTATTTTTATCCTCTCTTTCCTGCCGTCAAGGTTTTGGCTCTGAGAAGTAGAGTTTTCATTTACTTGGCTAGGGAAAGCAGTGTAAGGAGGGGGTCCAAGCTGATATGTTAGGGTGATGTTACAGGTGAAATGATGGAAAGAATCGTGTGGAAATGTCAAGCGGACAGGTGGTTAGAGTCTGGAGTTAAGGAGAGTGGTCTGGGCTGGAGACATACAGTTGGTGGTAAAAAGATGGTATTTAAAGCCGTGAAACTGGTTGAGATCTCTGTCTCCAAGGTAGTAGAGAAGAGGACCAAGGACCAAGCTTGAGGTCATGCTGTATTTAAACAGGAGAACGAACTATCAAAAAAGACAGAGGAATAGAGCTTGGCGTCCTAGAAGCCAGGTGAAGAAACTTTGAAGGAGGAGGAAGTGAGCAACTGTGTTAAATGCCGCAGATGGGCCGAGTGAGAGAGGAGGGAGAATGTATTTATTGGTTCCTTTGAAAAGAGCTGAATGGTGCAGACAAACGTCTGAAGGCAATGGGTTCAAGAAATGACAGGAGGAGAACAGAAGATGGTGAATACAGGAACTCTTCTGAGCCATTTTCTATATTAATAAAAAAGAATAGAGAAAAATGGCAGCAACCAGAGAAGGATATAGGGACAAGAGAAGGTTTTGTTTTGTTTTAAAAGTGAGAGAATATTTGTACACTGATGGAAATGGTCCAGTAGAAAAGGAAAAAATATTGATTCAGGAGAGAGGAGATTAAGTGATGTCAATGAGCAGTGTAGAGAGGATGATAAAGGACATAGAAGCAGAGACCCCTCATCCCCAGTAAGTGGAGAGAACGCAGGATTCGTGCAGTTGCGTGGGGAGGTGTGCTGGATGCCCTGGGAATTCTCTTCCGATTGCTTCTACTTCTCAGTGAAATAGGAAAAGGGCACAAGCTGAGAGAAACGATCAGAAGCAGCGCTGGAATCTGGAAAGAGAGAAGGTGTGAAATGAACATCTGGGAAAACTCTCATCCAAACACCTGACCAACGGCAGGTCATTCTGTCACTTCAGTCTCAGTTCTTGGGTCTAGAAAAGGTGGGTTTTCAGGGGGCCCCTATTTAAATGCAAATGCTTAGAAACCCAAGTGCTTTCCTGCTGGTTTGCTTGATTAACACTTTTGTATCAGAGGATGTCTGAGTTATGAGACAGGAGAGAGCAAGATCCCTCAGGTCCTGACGCTTTTATTCAGTTTTTCCTGGGAAATCTAAATGTCATTTCCTTTTTTTCTTCAAAAAAAGGTAATTTATTAAATGTAAGATTGAATGTAATTAATGTGAAAAGATTTTCAAGATTTAATATAATTAAATCCACAAATCAGAAAAATAATTAATCAAACCGTTTGTTCTTTTTTTTTTTCCTATAGAACTAAGACATAAGACATAGGAATCAAGAAAGTAGTGTTGGGGACACTTGCTCTTAGAAAGGAGGACGGGGGCCTCCTATTGGAGGGGAGGAGCTGCTCCAGGCCAGTAATGCTTACTTTCTCCATGCCTACCAAACCTAAGCATGCATCACTGAATTAATAACCCCTCCCAAATTAATAAATACTGAGCAGGAACATACTAACTTGTCCTCTCTTCTACTATTAGGGCCAAAGAATTTCTGTGGGATTTTCTTTTTAAAAAAATGCACAGATTAGGCCACTTCTAGGCTGGCAAGAGAATACTCTACATAAGGCGCATGGACTCTGGCATATCCCTTAAACTCGAATTATTAATAGAATCCCAGTTATACCACACTGAGTTTGCGACGTTCGGAAAGTATCCTATCCTCACTGAGACAATTTCTTCCTCTATAAATCACGGGCTGCCGATGAAAGGTGTTGTGAAATTAAATGAAGCAACAGGTGTGCAGGTCTGTGTCTGGCACATGGAGAGGGCTATCATTATTAATTGTATGTTGTAAGACACTTAGGCGGTGTCTTTCCTTATACCTGCAGAAACATCAAGCGCTCCCTCTGAAGATTTCCATTTCAACTTGTATCAAGAGAATGAACTATTTTTCACTATGCTCTCACTTAAAACATTCAATACTTCATTTCTGGACACCAAAATGTGTGGAGTTTTTCCCCTACACCAAGCAATGCTCCAATTCTCTGTGGGTACTAGTTGGGTGTCCCACAGATGAAGACAATCCTGACACTAACCCAAGTTAGGGCAGACTCCACAGGTTAAGGACACAGTCCCACAAGTCTGTCCCCCACTTCAGATGCCAATCACAAGCAGCAGGTGCCCGGGTTATCCAAAACTTCTGGCTACAAATTGGAGGTTCTCATGACCCCCTTCTAGGGTCTGATAATTTGCTACACCAGCTCACAGAACCCCAGAAAACAGTTTACTTACCAGATTACTCATTCGTTACAAAGCAGATATTAAAGATATGACTGGACAGCCAGATGAAGAGCTAGACAGGGCAAGGTGTGGACGTGGAGCTCCCATGTCCCCTTTCTGGGTGACATGACCCTCTCGACACCTCTGGGTGCTCAGCAACCTGGAAGCTCTGCAAACTCTCTCCCTCTGGGTTTTCCTAGAGGCCTCATTAAGTAGGCATGATTGATTAAATCATTGCCCATCAGTGATTGACTCAATCTCCAGCCTCTCTTCCCTCCCAGAGGTTGGGGGGTGGGGTTGAACGTTCCAATACTCTAATCATAGGGTTGGATCTAGGGACCACCAACCTCCCAGCTTTAGGGGTTTTCCAAAAGTCACCCCATTAACATAAACTCGGGTGTGGTTGCTAGGGGCTCATTATGAATAATGAGCCCTTTATTGCTCTTATCACTTAGGAAATTCCAAAGGTTTCAGGAGCTCTGGCCAGGAACCAGGGATGGAGACTGAAAAATATATTTCTTATATATCATAATATCACAATACACAACCCAAAGACCCAAATACCACTAAAACAGGGAAATAAAACAAGAGCCGAAAAGTGGGGAATGCACAGGCTATGTTTTTAACACTTCCTCGGCAGTGTAAAGGTGTCAGGTGCTATATATTTTGCTTGTCTCTGGCTTGCCTACACTCTGGGAGTCCTTAGCCAGCTGATGAGGAAGACATCCTTATTTTACTGTGACAGAGAGAATGGCCTGAAAAAGGGTAAAAATGTTTTCTATCTCTTCAAAATCCCTCACGCTTTTTGAGAACTAAAAACCCGCATTCCTGCCTCATGCCGGTGGTTGGGAGGGACAGGAAAGTGTCCTTTGTTCTTTGTGCCACAAGAAATAGCTGGAGGCATTGCCCTGGGGGAGGTCATAGCCAAAGAGGAAATTATGGGCTGAATCAGACCCGTTAGAAGAGGTACTTCTGCTCAGAGGTGGGACGGTGGTACTTTGAGACAGGAGTCTGCCAACCTCCTCATTTCCCAGCAAACTAATAAACTTTTTCCTTCTCTTCAAACCATTTGTCCTCATTCTTTTGATGTGGCCTTGGGGACAAGTGCTGAGCTTTTGAGAATATCACCAAAATATTTTTAAAGTTGCAGAAGGGGGGGACCATATGTCTAATTGAAGTAGTGAGGCTGCTTAATAACTCATTAAATAAACGATGATAATCCAACAAAAACGTGTGTCTTTCCTCAGCAGTTGGGTTCCAAGGGGCTGCAGCCACTACGGCCATCTCACCCTGGCTTGGCGCTGGGAAGGGAGTGGGTGTGCTGGAGGCTGCGCTTGAAGATGGATTTAATGATACCCTCCAACGACGGCATCCTTTGATGATATAGCTGTCTGAATCTTGCAGCTGTTTTGCTGTCATGCGTACTTTCTTATATGTCACAGCTGAAAATGAAGAGAGCATGGAAAATTCCTGGAGCCACATGCAGAGCTCCCATGGGCAGAGTAACCTCGAGCTAGGACGCTTAGGGGACACGAGAGCCAATGCTCTGTGTTCTGCAGATAGCTTATCCCTTTGTGACCTCTCTGTATCAGTCAGCCCAGATTCTAGACACTTAGGCCGGTCAATGGAAAAGAACCCCAAACTCTATAAAATGATTTAAAGAGGTTTATTCTGAGCTAAATATGTTCAACCATGACCCAGAGAGCCATGCACAAGAAGCCTTGAACAAGTGGTCTCCCTGTAGTTGGGTTACAGTTTGGTTTTATACATTTCAGGGAGACAGGAATTACATGTAAAGTCAAAAACCAATATGTCGAAAGCGTTCATTGGTTTGGCCCAAAAAAGGCAGAACATTTTGAAACAGGGGATTACAGTTTATAGGTGGCTTTAAAGATTCTTTGATTTGTGATTGGTTAAAGAAATGAAGCTTTATCTAAAAGGTTAGAATGTTTTAAGTTAAGATAAGGAAGTCTGTTAATCAGAGACAAGTCACCAGACACATTCCAGACATATACCTGGGCTCAGGTGATCTGTTAAGTAAACTGATGACCTGCAGGTGTGATTTATGTTTTGTCTTGTACAGCCTTAGGCCTGTTAATGATTTACAAAAGCTATCTCCAAGAACGGAGGGGGGCATGATGAGACATGTCTGACCTCCCTTCTCATGGCCAGCAACTCAGCTTTAGGGAATTTCTGGAGTCCCCTTGACCAAGAGGGGGTCTATTCAGTCATCTGGGGGGCTTAAGATTTATTTTAGTTCACAGCCTTATGGAAAAGTTTAGGGCCCACTGGACAAAACCCTGACCAACAATTTGAACTGTTATCCATTAACTTGCAGGAGGGAGTCAGTTTGTGCCTGACATCCTAGTTTACGGGCCACAGCCACAGGGCCATATGTCTTTTACAGCCAGCTGAAGTGTGGGGCCATTCCCATGCTTGTCACCTGACCCTTTTCTTTCCTGGCAGGTGACTGTTTTTTTTTTTCTGGCCCTGCAGAATCTGGGCCAGAGCTATGAGTGCAGATTGCAGGTTATGCTGTGCAAGGGTTTTTAGTTTCTTTATTTAGCCATAGAACCTCTTCTCCCAACAAAATCTCTCGCCAAAGCCCAACATTTAAAAGCAGCTAACTCTGGATGTATTGGCATGAAGTGGAAGTAGATGACCCAAAGCTGATCATCTTTACCCTACCCAAATATCACACACACACACACACACACACACACACACACACACACACACACACTGACAAGGCCCTTCTAAAGAATTCCCAGGACTCTAAGCAGAGGCAGTTTGAAAATCCTGATAGTCTTCTCCTCTCATTTTATAAATGAGAAGGCAGATTTAGATCTTCCCTGTCCAATAGCCACCAGTCTCATGTGGCCACTCAGCATTTGAAAGGGCTGGTCTGAACCAAGGTGTGCTGTAAGTGTAAAACACACACAGAATTTCAAAGACTTGGTTCAAAAAAAAAAGGAATGTAAAATATCTCATTAATACATTTTTTTAATGGAGGACATGTTGCAACAATAATAGTTTGGATAAATTGGGTTCAATAAAATATATTATTAAGTTTAATCTCACCTGTTTTGTTTTACTTTTAAAAATGTGTCTACCAGAAAAGTCAAAATTGCACAAGTCGCTCACATTTGTGGCTTGCTGAGTTATGATCCTTCTGGACAGCACTGATCTAGATTATTCTGCTCTGCTAAATGCCTTTCAAAGGCTGCCAAATCAGTGGAGGCAGGTCAGGACCCATGACTCCTAACTCAGTGCTCCCTTAGTCCCACTATTCTCATATGACTTGACTCACGTACACAAAGACATAGCTGATAGACAGCAGCTCACAGTAACATCTGTGGGCAGTTTCCTTTAGTGCAACGGGAAATGGGGAAAGAACTTGTAGATGAAGGTGGAGATGGGATAGGGTCAGGCTCATGGATGACCTTCCCAGTCACATGTGTGTTTGGCATCTGGGGGCATCACTTAGGAGCACTGACTTAGAAACAGGAAGGGCTGAGTCTAGATCCTTTGAAGGATCTAGACTTCCTGTGTAAGTCACTTGCCTTCTTGGGTCTCATTTTTCTTAACTATAAAGTGAAGGGATAAGTTTATAGCACCCAAGGTAATTCTTCCAGCTCTGGGATTCTGTGACTTACCATTTTTATCTTCGCTTGTATTCTTCCCTGCTAGAAAACACTTTTGGAAGAGGTGTTCCCACGACTACTTCTCTTTCCTTCATAGTTCATAGTCTCCTCCTCCTAACTGCCAACTTCAGCAAAGTAGGCCTGGGAAGGGAAGATTACTTCAAAGATAACTCCAAGTCACTTCCCTTGACCCTGAGAGTGTGAAGGATTAGCTGTGTGCTCTTGCCTCTAGCCCAGGAAAGGAGGAGCAGGAGGAGGAGGAGGGTGAGGAAGGGAGGAAGGGGGAGGAAGTGGAAGGAGGAAGAGAAAGAAGAGGAAGAAGAGGATGAAGAATAAGAAAATGGGTTTTAGAAACGCATACCCGAAAAGGGATTAGTCTTCCATCCGGACACCTTAGTTTATAAACTAGAAAGCAGGGCTAGGTCCTGTTGTATTTTGGGGGGCAGGCGTTGTCTTAGGCAGCACCCAAACACACTATTACACAGGGGACAATAAACATGAAGCCAGCACTTCCGTCGGCTCACTGAGCCTGTGTGTGTCCCTGCCTTTCGCAGCCGGCACATTGACAATAGGCGTGAGAGTGAAAGCAGATGACACGCGCAAGTACGCAGAGTGAGAGAAGTCAAATCAGACAGCAAATTTATTAAACTTGTTACCTCCTTCTGAGCTCCTGTGAGGCAGAAAACACCCAGACATTGTTTTGAGTCGGGGAGTTTCCAGCGTTGCAACTGAGCGCCCTGGCGGAGCGCCAGGCCCGGCGTCCGTGCGTGGGACAGCGCGGCATTGTCAGCGCCGCCTGCAAGTTCCAGGTTTATGAGGCATTCATGGCAGCGTCGAGCTGGTGCCTGTGGGTTTAGGGTTCGATCTTTCTCTAAACTACACCTCGTCCCCGAATGGCTGCGCGTGCTAAGACGCTGCTGGCGCTCTGTTTTCTTCTTAATGCTTCTCTTAAGTTTCGTCTCACATGAAACCACGAAGCAAGAAGGTTTTTCCCAGGCCCCACCCTCACCTGCCGGCCCCAGGCAAGAGCAGCGGGAGGGGAAGCGGCTCGAGGACCTGCGGAGAAGCTGGCCCGGGCCGCCCCATTGTCCTGTCTTCACCGAGGCTTTGAGGAGGGGAGAAGCTTTGAAAGGCAGCTTGAACTCGGGGACACCACCGGGCGGAGCCAGCTCAGCCAGGAACTAAAGAACACTGGATTAAAACAGGCTTTTTGGAAAGGAGGGGAAAACAAACTACCTAGTTAAAATACCAGATTTCTGGAAAGTTAAAAGAGAGAAAAGCTGGAACAATTTATCCGGTTGGAGGTGGCGGGGCGGGAGGGGTGCAGTCGTGAACCCTCAGGGTCCGTCCTGTTTATCCTGGTGTGCGGGACGCGCCTCACCGAGGGGACAGCACAAAGCCAAGCTCTGCCAAAGCTAACGGCCAACTAGCTAATGCCGGGGATCAGGGTCCTTCCTGACGTGTCCACGGAGACCCTCTCAGCAGAGCACAAGGTTAATTTCCCCTGACAGTCTTCAGACGTGCGGATAAACTGCTCCTTTGGCAGTTTCTTAACCGAGCAGGGGCTGATGGAGGCCTAGGCAGGCTCCAGGCTCTGAAATGAATTGAGGGAAAACGCCCCAGGGGCTGAGCACACCGTTCAGGCTGCGCTGGTTAAAATGTCCTGGAGGGGAAGGCCCAAGTAACTGTTTTTCCTTCCCAGGGCCTCGAGGCATCTCTTACTTCCTCCTCACCAGGGCTTAGGAACCTTTGTATTTTTCTCAAAACATTCAGGATCGCAGTCTTCCCACGTGCTTCCATCCTCAGGGATGACGATGGGGGAAGAAGCCCTTTCTCTGTGCGTGCTCTCACGTGTCTTCTGAGAACTACCCACAAAAACACTTTGAGCTAGGAAGAAAAGCCAAACACTCCAAATCTAGAGGACTTGCAGGGTCACCTTGTGTGTTAGTCAGCTCAGGCTGCCATAATAAAGTACCACGAACTAGGGGGCTTATTAAACAACAGAAACTTATTTTCTCATATTAATAGTTCTGGAGACTAGACGTCCAAGATCAAGATGCCGGCAGGGTTGGTTTCTTTTGGCTTGCAGGTAGCTATCTCTTCCCTTTGTCTTTGCATGGTCTTCCTTCTGTGTGTGTCTTCTCATCGTATAAGGACACCGGTCATATCGGATTAGAGCCTACTTTATGACCTCATTGTAGCTTAAGCACCTTTTTAAAGGCCCTGTCTCCAAATGCAGTCACATTCTGGGGTACTGGGGGTTAGGATTTCAACATATGACTTTGGGGATGGAGGGCACAATTAAGCCCACGACACCATGTCTGTGACCTTCAGGAAGGCTGAGAAGCTCAAGGCCATCCATCCAGCCATGGTGGCACACAGCATGTGGGTAACGCAATAATGCCATTCCATCTCCTTTTCTTGCCAAAATGCCCTAGTTTTACTGTTCTTTCTGAGTTCCTTAGACCAGTCTTCTCCAGGATGTCAGTTCTCTGTGGAATAGGGGACATTTCCTGGAACACTCCCCCTGGGGACTGTGGCATTGCCAAGCCCGAGGCCAGCATGCTCCCTCACCCTGACCCGTCCCCTGCCCGCAGTTCCCATCTCAGCCAATGCAGATAACAAGCCCCAGTTAAGGAGGCTGAGGTCCTGCCCCGGGAACCAGGGATAGCACACATCCCAGTCCCCTGGGGGGGTGGCATTCAAAAAGACAGCATCCTCCTCATCAGCATGTACTTCCTGTTCTGTTGACAAGCAGGCATTCTCTGTGTGAAACAGGTTCCAGAAATGGATGTTCAGAATATTTTTTGCTTCCCACCACTCCTGAAAAGCAATTCCCTGGTAATGCAGGCTGGGAAAGAAGACAGGATTACAGAGCCCACAGATGATCTCTTCTAACCCCTCTGTTTTTTTTCAAAGAGCAATTTAAAGTCACTTCTCTCCCCGAACCAGATCAGCAACTGTCTCCTTTACCCTGGGCTTTGCAATTCAACTCTATTTTGTCTGATCACAGTGCTGAGCTTATTACACCAAAGCAGCTCTTGCGAATCCTCTCCCTGAGATGATGGCTCCTGGGTGGTCCTTCTTGGGTGGGTCCCTGGGCACAGAAACCCCAGGCCACGTTTCCTCCTCTGCTCGGCATGCTGGGCAGATTCTGCCTCACGCAGCTCAGCTCTGGCTCATCAAGAGATAAGATCAGAGACGCTACGGAAGGGCCCTGTCTTAACAAGGCAGAAAATACAACCTATTCCAGACATCAGGCCTACTGTGCAAAAAACAAACCCCTGCAGCTCACCGGCCTTGGGGGCCCTCTCCGGGAGAGGGTTTCTCTCCTCATAAAGATTGGTATCACGGGGTGAGGAGAGAGTCATGCCACTCCCAGCAGGGCCTCCGGTCAGAGAGCTTCACTTTCAATTAGCCGAGAGCAGCTGTAGACTGCTGCTTATGTAACAGGCTCTGCACCGCCTCCTCCCCAGGAGGAGGATGTGGAACCATTTGGTGTTTGCTGAATAATGAGTCATGGGCAGAGTTAGGGAGTAGAAACAGTGAATCTCTCTCCTGCATTGCTTCATCCGGAACTTCTAGTAAAGAATGATAAGCCCTGAGTCAGTGCCCGGGGGGCGGCTTGGGGGGGGGTGCCCTCGGAAGGGAAATCACCACAGAACGCTCTGCCCTGTGGGCCCCAAAGGACCCACGTGTCAAGCTGAAGGGGATTCTGGGGGCATCTGAGGCCCAGCTGGGCATTTTGTAAGAAGATTCACTGTTTCTCTTGGCCTGTGGCTAACCTGCCCAGGGCTTTCCTACCTTGGGCAGTTACAGACCCCTTCCCGGATCCAGCAGTGTCGGGATGCAGACCAAGGCTTCAACACGAACACAGCTTTCTCCAAACCTCATTCTAACCCTAAGAAATGAAACAAGTCTGAGGGGCGGGACCAGGGGCATATTTATATCAATTGAGAAGTCAAAAGGTTTGGTTTCAGCCAGAAAGGAAATTTAAAAAAAAAAAAAAGGCTCACATTCATTCTGAGGTCAAACAGACAAAACCCTGAGAAAAATTAAGTCCTGGTGTAAGAAAATGGACCAGAAGTTATTTGTCCCTCTTCAAGTTTCTAAGAAATCTAGTCGAACTTCATAGACTTTCCACATCAGCAAACAATTGATTGTGACCCCCACCCGCTCCCGCCATGCTTTTCAACATGCCCAGCAGGAAGTCACAGCCTTCCTTGTCCCTCTTCAGGAAATCACAACCCAAATCTGGGTGTGTATGTGGGGTCTCTTGTGGCGTTGGTGGGTCCACTTTATGTTGTGGCGGCTATTGCAAGTTCAGGGCCACCCGCCTGATGAACAAGGTAGGGAACACCTCCTTCCATGGGCCAGGCTTCAGCGTGCTGGGCCCTGCCCACCGGAAGTAGCATGACACAAAAGTCAAGTCAAATTGCCTGGGTCTGAATCCCAGCTCTGCTACGTACCACAAGCTGTGGGACTCTGGCACAATTAGCTTCTCTACCTGGTTCCTGCATCTGTAGAATGGGGTGATGAGAGCCCCTACCTCACAGAGTGGCTGTGAAAACTGAGGTAAAATTTGTAAAGCATTTTTTTTAACCTATCAATATCATCATCTCATTTAATGTTAGCCTAATGTTCAACTTTGGTGACTTCTATACAAAAATATGTTAGCAAGGCATATACATAGCATAAACAGGCCTTATGATCAAGCAGATATGCACTTCTTACAACTAGTACAATTTTTCTTTGGTATTTTCATTTGCAAAACAGGAAAAATGTCATAAATTTATAGTAAACATTCAACAAAATAAGGTATATAAAGTTGTTTAGCTTAGAAGGTGTTTAATAAGTGGTAGCTATTTTGGTTCTAATGATCAAATCTAAAGATCTGAATCAAGTAAGTTCCAGATTTCTTTATCCCATGTAGCAAAATGAAGTGCCAACCCTAGATCACAGACATCCCTTTAGAGTATTTCTACATATATTTATGCTATAAAACTTCAGAAAGGAAGAAAATTCATAAAATTCTAATTTAATATACAAAGTTCTTAAGGTATCTATTTTGGTGTTTGGTTGAGAAAAGGAAAGGGGAAAGATGAGGCAATTCTGTAGATTCTTGAATAATGGCTCTTTTGGCTTGAGTTATGTTGATTGATTTCCTGGCTTGATTCACTTGGTGGTATTTTGTTCAACTCAGCTGACCACAGGAAACAGATGGCACGCCTCTTCTGAGACAGGCTCTGTCGCACCAGGTGGACGTGCTGAGTGCTGTAGGATGAGGGCAGCCACACGGCTAACACGACCACCACCACCACCGTCACCATCATCATATGCCACGCAGCGTCCACATGTAGGCAGCACCTTTGTGTTGGGCGCGGCACTAAAGGACATTATGCATTAGCTCAGTCTTATCCTTACAACATCCCTATTGGCTTAATATTATTACCTTCTTAAGGATGGGAAAACTGTGTTCTTCAGAGGTCTGCAGTCTGTGCCTGGTCCCACCGCTGTGAAGCGGTGCAGCTAGAGTTAGAGTCCAGCACTCTAGTCGTGGAAGCATTGTCCACTGGGCTGTGTTGCCTCTGCTGCTCCCGGGAGGGGCCCACCTGGAACACCCCATGCAGTTGTGGTTTATGAATCATCTGCCTTCATGTCCCTGCTGGGCAGCCCTAAGGTGACCTGCTGGGTTAGTGCCCCGTCCCAGGAGTGCTCACGGGGAGTCTGTGTGCAGGGAGGGACCATGGGTGTTGCTGACAGAAGGGAGCCGGTGCCGTCCTTGGGCTCTTGTACAACTCAGATGAACTTGACAGAAACAATCCAGTTCCACAGGAGGATGAAATTACCCCCAAGCTATTCTGTGGTGTCGAGGGGGAGGAGATGCCCTCTCCCCACCCATCCCTTGCTGTGCTGGTTTCCCACGAGGGTGACCCCTGCCCGAGTGTCTTGGTGCAGCTATCAGATCCCTTTGAGAAGGGCAGACCTGATGGCTTAGACAAGTTTCTTTTCTTGAAACAACGTTAATTTGTCCAGTTTTGTGGCTTTTTTATGTGGAACAACATTAGCTCATCCAAGCTTGTGGTTTATTTGAAAACGAAATTCCGGTAAATCTTTCGCACCATCTGGCAGTGCGGTGATTGGCCGCGACTTAGGAACAAGCCACTGAGCACACAAGAAAACAAAGCGGAGAATACCCACCCCAAACAGAGAGGCTCTGTAAATTCTGTGCCTGAGCAACCCCACAGGGCTCTCTGAGGACGGGTCTGTCCCTGTGAGCAGAGCCGTAACCTGGCACTCTCCGGTGGGAATCTGCTTCTCTCGGTAGATGAGACCCAGCGGAATTTCTTAGCTTACACTTCAGCCAGGGTCTTAAATTCTTTCTATAGAAACAGACTAGCAGGGACCCTCTGAGGGCACATACAGAGGATCTAGAAACCAACATGACTGATCAGGAGAAAAGAAAAATTTAAATATCAGCAGGTGACTTTGGCGTGTGGAAAAATGACTGGGCCTGAGTCCCCGAGGAATGAGGAAGATGTCATTCTTATCTGTCTGCCACACCCACCAGTCCTTCCCTTACACATGCAACAAATGTCTATCCAGTGCCAACGATGTGCCTTGCACTGCCCTGGGCACAGGGCATAGAACTGTGAGCAAGACAGACGTGGCCCTTGCCTCTAAGGAGCCTGTGTTCTAGTAGGATTGACAATTTAAAACATGCATCATTTAAAATAATAATTTCAAATCCAGTAAGTGCTGTGCAGCCAAGAATTAGAGGCTGAGAAGGAGAATGAATGCAGGGGCCGGAGATCAGGACGGGCTTCAGCCGGATGGCTCAGGGAAGGCTCTCTGTGGAGGTAGTGTTTCAGCAGAGACCTCACGACGAGATGCTGGTGGCCGTGCAAGGTGTGGAAAGGCCTGGAATGCCGGAGGCAGTGAAGGGCCAGCCTGACGAGGCAGTGCAGGAGGAGGAGAGACGCTCAGGATGAGGAGAGAGAGGCAGGCAGGGGCCATACCCAGAAGGCTGTGAGAGGCTCACACAGGGGAAAGGTGTGACCCGACTCACGTGAAAAGAGAGCACTTTTGCCACTGTGGGAGGAAGGATTGTAGCAGGCCAATAGTGGGAGCAGAGAAACCATTGAGGAGGTTATCTCAGGTGTCCAGGCAAGAGATTTGAGTTAGAACCAAGACAGTCTGCCCATGGATTAGACGTGGGGAATAAAATGAGGGGTCCAATAACAATCCTCCTCTGGCCTTTAGCTTGAGCACCGGGTGGGTGATGACATCATTTAATAAGATGGCGAAAACTGGAGATGGGACCACAATATTTTGGTGGGGGGAAGAGAGCCTGTATAACTCACCCTGCCAGTCCCTGGACTGGTCTCTTGACACCCCTACAGTTTGTGCTAAATGGTCCTACACCTAATGCCACACTGACTTTGTCATAATGGAAGCAGCACCTTGCTAAACTTGCCAAAACTTCCATTGGTGGGAATAAGGAGAGAGTTAAGATGCAGGCGTAGATGAAAGGGGAAAACCCCACTTGCAGAGGCTTCCTCAGCCAGTTAGTCAGGAGGTCTGACACACAGGTCCAATGGGCATTTGAACATCAGGGTTGGTTCCCACAGGGGCCAGGGAGAGGCCATCCCGCAGGCTGTGCTCACACTGGGAACTCCAGATATGATAGGTGAGCAGAGAAGTGAAGGGCAGCGTGGCTTCAGTTGACCTGTCTGTTCAAGGCTTGCATCTGGCCAGGTGTTGACCTGCTGGAGATCAGGGTCTATCCAGTGCCCTGTGACCCCAAGAGCTAGGATATCTAAAGGAATTTGAAGCTTAGAGCTGTCTTCCCATCTTAGTGAATTACAAGGGTGCTAGGCAAGACAGCTCATATTCATTTTGTGAGTTGGGTCAACATTTTGGGAGAGTTGGAGGACTGAGGATGAGATACACTTGAGCATTCACAGTGCATTGCCCACACCTCCGTCACTGGGACTGCTGACCTTGAGTTAAGATCTTGCTCCCTAGCACAGGGCTGAGGTGCCTGCCTTTGGCATGGTTAGCTCTAGCCGAGGCAGAGCTGCAGGCAAAGGCCATCAGCATTCCGTTTGCAAAGACTCCAGGGCTGGCAGCCCTCCCATGAATTCCAGGACTGGGTGACCAGACTTTATTTGCTGTCTGAATGATAAAATCCTTAATTTTCTTCAACTATAGAGCAAATTCGCAACAGGCAGATGCCTTGCTACAATAGAGCTGTAAGAATGATACAGCTGCATGACACTTTCTAACCCTTTCCTTTCTGTCTTCCTACCAACCTTGGTATTCCTATGGCCAAAGAGAGGTAGGACTGTCAGGGAAAGGTCCTGAGAGCCGGGAACCATATGTCTCATTCCAAACCTTGGTGGCGGCAGATTTTGTGGCCTTGGGCAAATCACCCAATCTGTCCACTCTTCTTTCCAAAATGTGAAACAAACTGAAAAGGGGCTGGGAGAATTCATTAGTTTGGAGGAAAGGTTTGAGCAACTTGTTTCCATCAGCGCAATAATGACCTCTTTCAAGACTTTGGCTGGGCTCCGCATTTCACTTTTGATAGTCAAGTGGATTTGCAAGTAAATGGGAGCTCTGGGGACAATCTGCAGAGTATTCGAAAAGCCTCTGGTTTGTACCGTCTGGAGAAAATGCCAGGGACTCTTTACAGAGTTACTTAAAGGGGCTTTCAACAGGACTCGAGTCAATACCACTTTGAAGCAAATTTTACATGGCTATGAAATTATGCTCTACTCCTGTTGGAAATTAAGGCAATAGGAAATTTGTGTTTTGAGGTATACCCTTGAACTTTATAGTTCATTTGCCTCAAACAATTGACTGGTGCCTAGTGCGATGCTCTGTGACACATTTAAATACTTAGCAAATAGTTATGGCTAGATAGACAGATAAAGGGGGGATTAAATCAGAGCGAGTCACCTATTGCTAAGTTTTGCCCTAGATCTGAAATTCTCTAGATCTGGAGGTGAGGACTCTCAGGCGTACTTGATATTAGCTTCCATCCTCTTTTACTTCGACGGGGTTCAGGGTGTATTTGGATTGAAGTGAAACCAAAAGTAGACTCACGATGCTTCACTGCTGCTGTAGGGGGGACAGGAAAAGGTACCATCTGTGCAGGGCAAAAACCCTACTGTGGGGTGTGACTTGGAGACGGTGAATGTTTTATTACAGCTCTGTCCCTAGATGGAATAGGTAGCTCCCCATGATTTGAGAGTCACTGGAAATCCTCTGTCCCCAAATGTCAGGCTGCCATCATGCTTAGCATTCTCTAGATGCTTGTAGATCCCCCGTGTTGACAAGGGAAGTCATGTCATTCATTAATATGGCCACGAAATCACTCCATCAGAGTAATTTCTGACAATCCGGACACAGACCCAGAGCAGAGCCCAGTTTTACCTTAGTGGTCACCAGACCATGGAGCAGCCCGGACCAGCCACATCACACCAGAGGCTGGGATGATCCTGGAGACTCCATGTGCCCATGTGGATACCGTCTTCCCACTCCTTCCTGAGGGTACTGAAGACACACCCCTTCCTCACATACCCAGACCCTAACCCCAAGAGAAGCAAGGGGAGGGAACAGAACTCTGAACAACTAAATGTTTAATGTAAGACAGACTGAAGAGTTTGAAAAGGAGACTGTTTAAATTATAACGCCAGACTAAGCTTATCGTGGTGTCTAAAAACCTTACTACTCAAAGTATGGGCCCCAAACCCAGAGCGTTAGCTGGGAGCTCATTACCAACACAGAATCTCAGTACCCTCTCCAGACCTAAGGAATCAGCATCTGCATGTTAACAGATCCCCCGGTGGTTCATATGCATGCTGCAGTTTGAGAAGTGCTGCTCTAAAGGACAGAACCTTTCCCTCCCCTCCCCACTATCCAGTAAGGCCAACCAGAGCGGCTACGGAGCTATATAAAACTACACTTTACCTGCATATCTTAAGGTGTCCTAAGTAAATTTGTGACCCTATCACAGTGGAATCAAAGAGCAAACTGGAGAGAAGGGTAGGAGCTCCCAGCACCCCTCTGAGTCAAAAGGAGCATGTCAAACTGAGCTGGCAATGGGATGCCAACTTGCACATCAACTCTGTTGACGGCTGCTGACTCAAGCGCTGTGTTGACAGGGACCCTGAATCACATCAAAGGGCAGGGGAAAGAGGCTGTGCCAGGTTAGCTAGAGGGATGGGAGACTCCCGGCACACCTTCCCAAAGTTTGCCATCCCTGAGATCGCAGGTGTGCTGAGAAGGCCAATTGGAAAAGAGCCTTTGGTCTCATCTGACGAAAGTTGCAACAGGGGAAATTATAAATGCTCTCTGGTTCTTAAAGAGAGCTTATCAGTGAATCCAGTGGCCATATAGCAAGCCCACCTCCCTTAGGATAGTCACGACCCTGGTTTCCTAGCAGGCTCCTTACTTGGAATCCCGCTGATTTGGCTTCATACTCATTAAGACGAGAGAGGCCAAGCAAGAGGGTTTTGCTGAGCATGATGTCATAAAACCAAGTGATCAGGGCCATACTGACCCTGCTTGTACAAACCTTGCTTCCATAAATTTTAGAATCACATGATTATACAGGATTTAAGTCTCTTCAAATTTTACCTGCAAAGATATTTTTTCCCAAAGTCAGAAATACATTTTTTTTCTTTTTTAAGAAAATTTTTTGTGGAGATGAGGGTCTTGCTATATTGCCCAGGCTGGTCTTGTACTGCTGGCTTCAAGTGATCCTCTGGTCTCTGCCTCCCAAAGTGCTGGGATTGCAGGCATGGGCACCATGGCACCTGGCCAGAAATACATTTTCTTGAAATTGTATTATTTAAAAGAAATTCCATAATTAAAGTTTTTTATTTTTATTTAAATCAGGTTTCTTATTTCCTTCCCTTCCTTATGGCCTTATAGTAAGAGCACTGAACTGAGAGTTGAGAAGATACGTGCCACCCCGGATCCTCCTACATATTAGGTATGTCTATGGGAAAGTTAATAAATCTCAATAAGCCTCAGTTTCACTGGTGACTGATACATACTAAGCAATCAATAATTTTTTCAAAGAAATCAATCCTAGCCTCCTCTAAAAATTTTATTTCATTCGAGTACATGTTATTGCTAATGGCATGATTTCTTTCATCTGGAAATTTTCAGAGCATCTGGCCGATGCTGGACATGGGAGAGGCCGAATCTTTGCCGCTAGGATCATTCCTCTTCTGTCTTGAATGATTCGTGGCACAGAGCTCCCTAGAAAGAAAGGCCACGCCAGAGGACCCCTCGAAGTCCCGGACACCTTGAAGGTTATGTGAGTCCCTAAATAAATGTGGTGAGGTTGAAGAATATTAACAGAAGCAAAAGCACAATAGGAATTGCCTCTTCGCCTTCCCCTCCCAGATGGCAAAAATAAACAGACAAAAAGGGCTCCTTCAGATGGCCGTGCCTGTGCGCCACCCCCGGCCAGATCACAGAAGCAGATGAGGCGCATCGCCTGCCAGATGTGCTGACAGGGCGGAGGGCTGGGCCCGGAGTCCCCAGACAGACTGTTTAATCCAGATTCCCTGGGACCCATTCCAGGGCCACTCACAAGTAGTCGCGTTTGCTGGGGGGTTGCTGTGGGCTGAATTGTGTACCCCACCCCAATACAGACATTGAAGCCCTAACCCTGAATGTGGCTGTATTTGGAGACAGGGGCCTTTAAAGAGGTAATTAAGGTTAAAATCATAAGGGTAGGTCCCTAATCAAATATGACTGGTGTCCTTACAAGAAGAGAGACACAAGAGGAAAGGCTCTGTGAGGACACAGCAAGAAGGTGGTCATCTGCAAGAGGCCAGGAAGAGAGGTCTCATCAGAAACCAACCCTACTGGCACCTGATCTTGGACTTCCAGCCACTAGAACTATGAGAACTGTGAGGACACACATTTCTGTTGTTTGAGCCGCTCAGTCTGTAGTATTTTGTTATGGCAGCCCAAGCAGACTAACACAGGGGTCATTAGCAGGCTGGCGGTTGGGATCCCATGGCTACCAAAGTCCCACCCCTGGACAGCCAGAGAGCCCCAACATTAGTGATCCAAGGCTGACTCACTTCCAACAGGTGGTTCAGGAAAAGGGGGAAGGCTGAGGTCCCTGGGCCCATTCCCAGCTGCCACCTCAATTTGGAGGCTGAGAGCGGGGACAGCAGATGGGAGAGTGATGAGCTCTTCCTGCTGCAAGTGATGCATAGGACATCTGGGCGCGCAGCCCACCCCCAACCCCAGTGGGAGCAGATTCCACATCCATCCGCCAGCCTCTGCTCCACACAGGAGAACCATGTGAGGCTGGGAGGTGGCTATTAGCTCTCACAGCCCAGGGACTCTGGGTGCCAAACTCGCCACATCTTGCCTTCTTTGTCCTCTGCGTCCTTTGGTCCATTTCTCCACTAGCCTGCTCAGGGAAGCTGCGTTTAGAGCCACGTTTGCCTTCAGTTCGCACCAGCTGCATCACCTGCCTACTTTCACGGGCATCCTACATCTCTCTGCCTCTTTCGGTGACTTCTCCACCTTCTCCACCAACACTTGCACCAAAAGTAGCCCCACATCTTCTAGCAGGACCCTTGGAAGTTTCTCCGCTATGGCAGAGCAACAATCTGGCCGCGTCTGGCTCCTTATTGCCTATGCAGTGTGTGAGGCCAGGACTCCCTGCTTGATAGCTTGAGGACTCTCAGACTGCACAAAAGTAGAATGACTCAACTATTTGGCTTTTTCCCAAAAGACAGTCTACAATCGGTTTGACCCATTTCCTCCTCTCATTTCTCAAAATGGCTTGGTCAGGCTACTGGACCCTGGAAATCCATCCTGTGCCACCCAGGAATTGAGGGACCCCTTCTCCTTGGGTATCCTGATGCTTCCAGCACCATCTGAGACAGACAGTAGCTTTGATCTTCTCACTGTCCAAGGGGTTTCCTCCTTTCTGGACATGTTGAAGGCATTATAACCACTCTTCCCTTTCCATTCTTTTCTCAGGGAAGGAAACTGAGATTTCTTTCCTCATGTGATTTCTAGTTAGGGACATAACCCTGAAGTCAACAGTGGTTTACCAAAGTTTATGTCTGTGCTGCCTGGTGCCCTTCCCTACCCGCCTGGTTGGCATTGCAGCATCAGGAGTCTAGCTGCTTCCCAGCTCCCTGCATGTGACCCACACGTGCCCAGAGGCATAAGGAGCAACGTTAACCTTTTAGGAGATTTTCCAGGGCAATGAGACAGCCCATGGAGTGTTATTTATGTCTCTTCTTTTCTTCTTCCCCCCTTTTGGAAGCAGCCATTTGGAATGGACAGAATAAAACAGAAGTCAAAGAACTGTCTACGCATCCTTCCCAAGTTATAATTAAGATGGAAGCTCATTTGCCATTCTGAGGATTGGTGTAATCAAGCATATGACAGAGCAAGATTTTGGAACATTTTTATCAGTTTTGGAAGCACAGCTCCTCTGTGGCCAAATTTCTTTTCAAGTCTCAGATTTCAGAGAATGGACTAACATTTCCCGTACAGACAGGCTGTCCCTCTGCTCTCCTGATGCAGCTGACCACCGTGCACTGTAGCTACATGCAAGGGGTGGGAATGGACACATTCCAGCTCTCTGGGGTTTGGAACAGCACCTCTTATCCCCAGAGAAGGGATTCTCTGTGGAGGCTGAGTTGGCAGTGCTCGAGCTTGCCTTGCGGTTGGCACGTAGACCATCAGAAATCATCTGAGTATCAACCTGCCAAGCTGAGACCGTCCTGGGGTGCAGGGATTTATTGCTAACAGAGGAAAGAAAAGAAGCCCTTTCCTTAACTCTGCTTTGCAGGCCACTTTTATGGAAAGGGACCGCACTGCTGCCCCAATCCGTTCAACCCATCATGCCCATGTTCTTTCCCGGCAGCTCAGGCCCGTCTGTGACCAGGAACAGGTGCCAAATCAGAGTGTGGAATTTTCCCAGCAGGCTTCAGGGTGTGTTGCTGCCAAGGCAACTGTGGTAGGGTTGAGGAATAACTAGAAAACCACAAATCCAGAAAAGGAAAAGGAGGCCGCCCTTTTGGCTTGGGCCGACACAGGTACACGCTGTCCCTTGAGGAAAGCTGTGGGTTGTGAAGACCCCCACAGTGCCAAGGCCAGACAAGGCCAGAGCGGGGAGAGCTGGATCCCACAGGGCAGCTTCCTAGAACTAGGTTAATCAGACCAGGTGAGGACAGCTGAGAGTGGCTGTCTGCTAAGGCCAGAGCAGGCTCTACCCAACAGAAGTAGCAAAAGACAGTTGGTTGCTAGGGAAGACCTGGAGACCTGTGTTCAGTAAACAATGCCAGTGAACATCTGAAGTGAGGGCTGCATCTAAGTGGGTACCAGGGAGGAAGCAGAGCTCTGTGTTACATAGAGGCATGCCCGATATTCAGATGAGCAGGAACAAAGCTAGTGACAGCCAAGAAATTGAGGTCAAAAGTCCAAGTCAAATGCATAGAAACAGGACATTTCTTTGGAGCCAATCAGTAGTAAATAATATTGGCATCAACCAATAGAGCATGTTCCTCCTCCTCCTCCTTGTGAGGGGAGCTCTGCCCCCAGCCAATATGGCACACAGCACACCTAGGCAGAGGGAAACGTATAACCAGAGCTGCTCACCTACCTTTATTTTTTCTCCCCCCACTCCCTAATCTTGACTGCAATTCTGAGACCACATCCAAAGTCATCTGAGACCACATCCACTCATTACACTGACCACATCCAAGGTCCGTGGAAATGAGTGCCATGGTGTGATGTCTGCCACAGGGACAGGAAGGGGAGGGTTAAGGCACACTGGCCAGGCCCAGGGTTTTGTTCTTCCTGAGGTTTGCTTAACTTGTGCATTTCTTTAACTTCATGAAGACAATGAAATGTTTTGTTGGGAATGACTAAGCCCATAATTTGAAATAAGAACCATAGTTTTACATTTTACTCTACATTAATTTAGACAACAGAATTGTCTACAGCATGTTAAGGATATGGAAGTCCAGGCCATCATCACTAAACAAATGAACACCCTCCCTCAGTGTACTTGATTATTCTGTTCTCATCGAGTTTTGATTCATCTACTTCTATTGCTCCTCTTCCGTGTACTTACTGTCTGAATGGAATTAAGATTTTTCTGGCTTAAAGTCTGAACTGAAATTCCCATCAGCTGAAACACAGATACCATGACATTCTCTATATTTCAACATTAAACCCCTAATAACATAGCTTGAGGTTTTCCTTTCTAATCACTGTTGAGTAGGTACAGAAGAATGTTGTTCTGATTAATGGCTTTTTAAGAAGGTTAAACAAAGCTATTTCCTCTTACTTTTTAAAGGGACATAGCAAGGAATGTCTAACACTTGTGTGGAATCTACAATCTCAGAGTTTGGCAGGAAGAAGAAGAAACTAACACTTCTTGAGAATTCAGGTGCCAAGCATTGTGCTGGTGTTGTCCTATATGTTATGTTATTAAGTCCTCAGAACAAACTGGAAGGGGGTCTTCACTCCCATTTTTATATGTGAGTATAGTAATATCCAGGGAGATTAAATGTTATAGAGCTCATGACTGACAGAGCGGACATTTGAACCTACGTCTGATTCTAAACCCCAGGGCACTGTAGGCTTCTATTCTCTTGGTGGTAGCTGTTTTGAACTACTTGTTTCTTCAAGCACTTCATGCTACGGCTTTGCAGTTTGAAGCAGTAGATGTACTCATAATTAAGTAAATAAATTGACTAATCAATTTGGAAAAGAGCTTGATGTTCTCATTTCCCAGCAGTTATTATTATTTATTATTGGATCTATAACTTAAATAAGGGAGATATTCCAACAAAAATTTTGATTCAGAGGCAGATTATTCCACAGTTTATAGCCTATGATAAAAGGCAAAAAAGTACAACAGGAGGCAAGCACATTGATTCCTCTTTTGCCATTTGCAGGCTTTAGAAGTTCTCAAATAGCCACGTGCATCATGATTCTTGCTTAGGAACTGGGTTCATTTTTCCTCTATTGTCTCCTTTTTATTTTCGCCTACTCATTCTTCTTCATGTGGGTCATGAGATCTCTTGATGCTGGGATTTCATCTCTGTAAGAAACTACATTTTAAGGCACAAATACTTTCAGCATGTCTGATGGAAAGATCTCTGAGTTATGTGGAAATAGGGGGATGAAGATGCTGACCTACATCAGAACTGACCATAAAGAGACCCTCAAAGCCTTGACCTGTCCTCAGGAAACCAAAGAAGCAGTGTCTGGATCTGAAAACAGAAACAATTAGAAGCACTCGGGAAAATATCTTTAGAGAATATAAACTCTTGAATAAAAATAAATAAATTACTTGGGGCACAGGTACTGTTTTTTGTTTTTATCACTTAATACTACTCAGATTCTGGATTTGAGATGAAAGAGAAAGGGCTGGGTGGTCAATGGCTGCCTGTGCAGATAGTGTTGACAAACTGGACTTGGATTTGGGGCCCATTTGAGAAGGTACAACTGGTTTCTGAAGGAAGCATCTTGCACACTGGAGAATGCTTACACAACCCATGTAAGGGATGTCACTAAAGGCTTCCAGCTCTGAGGCAGGCCCAGAGCACGGAAGGGCGCTGCAGCAGGTCCAGATGGTGGCACAGGCTACCCTGCTGTTTGGACAATATGACCTGCAGACTCCATAATATTAGAGACATTTGTGGTGAGAAAAGATGTCATGTGGTGTTTAAGGCAAGACTAATAGGAGAATCACAATGTAGACCCAAGGGTTATAGAGCAAGGCCATACCATGTAGAGCAGAGAATTGTACACCATTTAAAAAACAGCAACTTGAATGCTACTTGACTGTGGCAGAGATGAAATGTCTGACAATGACAGCAAGTGAACATGTGGCCAGAATTGCTCATCATGACCTGAGTCCTGGAAGACTCACCAAGGCATAAAGTCAGGTGGACCCAGCCACACCCATTGTAAGACAGAAGTAGAGCATCAAGCATAGGGCACAAGCAAGGCCAGAGGGACAAATAAGCCACACAAGCAGGTGACTCAGACTCCCATGTCACCCCCCATTGTCAGACTATGCCTTCTCTCTCAGCTCACACCTATGGCTGCATGACAGTGCCTCATGACCAAGTGGTGGAGACAAAAACGGGCTGAGCTTGATTCAAGGATGGGTCAGCTCAATATGTGGGTGCAAGCCAGAAAAATGAATGTTGCTTTGATACTTGGAGATCACCTTGAGAGGCAGCCAACAGGTGGAGCCTCAGATGGAATACCTGGTCTACCACTTCATGCGGAAAGGAAAGTGGCCTGCAGGAAGAATATATGTGGGCTCATGGGCAGTAGTAAATTGCTTGACTGAGTGGTCAAGCACCTGCAAAGAAAAAGATTCAAAGATTGTACGATCAAATCTGGGAAAGAGGCATGTGAATGGACTCATAGGAGTGAACAAAATGTGAAAATCTTCATATTCATATCACCCACCTACGAGAGAGCATCAACTGCAAAGCAGTAAAATATCAGGTAGACAGAAGACTTAGCCAGTTGGCATCAGAAAGCCCCTGTCACTGGTCATATCAGTACTGGCTCAATAGGTATATGAATGAAGTACTATAATAGCATGGTTGAAAGCCATTCATGGGGTCAACAACATGGGTTCCCACTCACCAAAGCTGATCTAGATACTTTCATTGACAAATGTCCAATCTGCCATCAACAGAAACCAATGCTAAGGCTCTGATATGACCCCATCCTTCAAGGAGATCAACAAGCCGCTTGGTGGCAAGTTGATTACATGGGACTCCTTCCACCTGGAAAGAACAGTGACACATATTCTGGGTATGGGTTTGTCTTTCCTGCCTTCAGGGCCTCATTCTTCACTACTATCCAAAGACTTATAGAGTGTTTGATCCATCACTTAGGATCTTGGGAACAAGGCACTAGACCAAGGAACTCAAGCAGTGGTTCTCAAAGTGGGGTCCTTGGACCAGTAGCATCAGCATCACTTGGGAACATAAGAGGAATGCAAATTCTTGGGTTCCACCCCAGACTTACTGAATGAGACTCTGAGGTACAGCCCAGAAATTTGTGTTTTAACAAGCCCTTCAGGTAATTCTAATGTACACCAGTGTTAGAGAACCACTGTCTTATAGCAAAGGAGATGTGGCAGTATGTTTATGACCATAATATCTACTGGCCTTATCACATACTGCACCATCAAGAAGGTACCAGCCTGATGGAGTGATGAATGGTCTTTTGGAAACATAGTTCCTGCTTGGAGGTATTGTCTTGTGTAGGTGGGATGCTATCTTCTAGGATATAGGCCATACCCTCTGCCTTTCTAAATCAGAATTCCATGAGAGATTTAAACTATACTGAAAATGATTTGAATAACTATTTTCTCCATTCTCGCAAGGATGGTCTGTAGTGAATACTATGCTAGACTCTCAGGAGGAAAGTTAATTCATTATGTACAATGGATGCCTTAGGGCTTTAGGGCTTAATCATCTTAGAGAATCCTTGCTGAGAATAGCTGCCATAAATCAATGACCATTATATTGTGCTGTGGCCACAACAGGTAGAATAAATGAGTCTGGGAAACATGGGGTGGAAGGCAGAGTGACCTTGCTTACCATCACTTCCAGTGGCCCTCTTGGGAAATTCGTGCTTCTTGTCCCTACAACTCTGGGCTCTGTGAGTCTAGAGATCATAGTTCCCAGAGAATGTTTACTCCTTCTTCAGCACCAAGGAGGCGTAAACCAAGGAAGAGAAAAATCTTTTATCTGGAAAGGGGTGGATCCAACTTAGGGGAAGGAAGAAAGAAGTTGTAGGATGATAACTACACAACGTACATCGACTGCAACTCATACAGTTTGGAACAGCAGGATGGAGGGTTTAAGAGGCACATATCCAAACTCAGTAGGGTAGACTGTATGGATGGTAATGTGACGGAGCATCCAGAAGGAATTAAGAATATGCATATGGCAATTATAAAAGTGAAAATCATATATATATATATATATATATATATATATATGGTTTGCTACTCAGCACGGTTCTGTGATTTTTTTCCCAGAAATGTTAAGACTTAAGGATGTAGACACAGTGTAGTGTGCAATCAGGACCAGAGTTTAGCCAGGTGAGCATGATGAAGGGAAAGATGAGCAAGAGATTTGAGATGCTTGTGAGTTGTTCTAATGATGGAATTTAAGCCGACTAAGGAGGGAAGTGAGGACATGAAGGAAAATGATGAGTAGTGAAAAAGTTCTAGTTTGAATAGATTAAAAAAAGAACAAACCCCACAGGAGGTGATGCAGTTTCGCTACCTGTCAAGAGGCTGTACACCTGTGCGGAAATGTAGACACTCGAGGATGAGCACACCAGACAGACATATAGGCAGTTTTAAGAAGGAGAACAACACTTGGGGCAGATGGCAGAGAGGATACTTTCCTGACCCAGATCTCAAATAGCCTAGAAGCCTCCTCAAACCAGGAGGGTGTCTGCAGAGAGTCTCATTTGGCTGAAAGTAGAGCATCTGACAAATTCTCGTCTTACTCTACTGACAGAATCATCAATCGGTGAAGTGGAGGGACAGGCAGAGGGAGTTTCTTCTTTAACAAAGAAGAATGTCTTGGTGAAATTGAAATTGATGAGAATTTGCAGAGAAAATTGTCTGAGTCCCTTAACTGCTATAAATGAGTCCAATTCTCCTGGTTCATGAGATCACCAAAGTCCATCATTGCTGGGTTTTATGGAATTGTAAAAAAATAAAATAATATTGGCAATAGGTAAATGCTGTGACTGTAAGAAAGAAGGTAGAATCTGCAAAGTACCAAAGGTTCTGTATAAAAGAATAATCAAATGAAAAAACGAATAGTTCCTGACCTTACCTAATGGAGGCAGATTAGTCAACCAGAGGCTGTTTCTGGTGGCAATTGGACAGGAAGCAGGGGTGAAGAGTTAACATCAAGAAGCTATAATCTCAATCCCAAATGGCGTCAAAATATTGATACAGTGAGCTAAATCTACATATAGCAATAAATTGATTCAAAAATAGCTTTTTAAAAATTGTTTACCTATATGGATTAGGATCTATACACCTTATTTCTAATCCTTAAAGCAGCTCTATACGTTGGAGTTCTTGTACTTAACCTTACAGTTGAAAGAACTGAGGTTAAACAAAGTAACTGACTTCCCAAAGTCACATAGGATATGATAGAGTCAAGATTCAAACCCAGGTAGTCTCTCTCCAAAGACCGTATTACAATGTTACTCACATGTGAGAAAGAACTCGATGGAAAGTACATGAGAGAGAGCTTTGCAGTGAAAAGTGAAAAAAGATAGTAAGTTAAAAAGAATAGCTTTAAGTTGACAGTAAACTCATTTAGAACCAATTGTATAATTTGGTCATCAAAAAAATCTAACATGACCTTAGTGTGCACCAACATAGGGTCAAATCTTGTCTCAGGCAATAGTATTGTGTCTAGTGTGAGCACCAGGTTTAGGATATTGACAGACCTGGTCATGTTCACAGCATCTTTACCAGGAGTAGATTCCATTTCAAGAAATCAATTTTTTTTTCCTCATCCATACAAAGCAACTCTTCATCCATTCAAGTTTGATCATGAGATTGTAGCAATTCAGCCACGTCTTCAGACTCCATTTCTAATTCTGCTTCTCTTGCTATTTCTGCCTCATCTGCAGTTACTTCCTCCACTGAAGTCTTGAACCGCTCAAATTCGTCCATAAGAGTTGGAATCAACTCCTTCCAAACTCCTATTAATGTTGATATTTTGACCTCCTCCCATAAATCACGAATGTTCTTATTGGCATCTAGAGTGGTGAATCCTTTCCAGAAGGTTTTCAGTTTACTTTGCCCAGATCCATCAGAGGAATCACTATCTACAGCAGCTATAGCCTTATAAAATGTATTTTTGTAAACAGTAAACAGATGTGTTATCGTTCAGTCTTTGTTCCATTTGTAGAGCATAGGAAGAGCAGATTTAGCATTATTCTTAAGGACCATAACATTTTCAGAATGGTAAATGAATATTGGCTTTAACTTAAAGTCACTAGCTGCATTAGTCCTTAACAAGAGAGTCAGCCTGTCCTATAAAGCCAGACATTGAATTTTCCTCTTTAGCTGTGAAAGTCCTAGATGGCATCTTCTTCCAATATAAGGCTGTTTTGCCTACACTGAAAATCTGTTGTTAGTGTAGCCACCTTCATCAAATATCTTAGCCAGATCATCTGCATAACTTCTACATCAGCATTTTCTGCTTCACCTGGCACTTTTACGTTATGGAGATGGCTTCTTTCCTTCAACCTCATGAACCAACCTCTGCCAGCTTCCAACTTTTCTTCTGCAGCTTCCTCACCTCTCTCAGCCTTCATAGAATCGAAGAGAGTTAGAACCTTGCTCTGGATGAGGCTTTGGCTTAAGGGAATGTTGTGGCAAATTTTACCTTTTATCCAGACCACTGAAACATTCTCCATATCAGCAGTAAAGCTGTTTTACTTTCTTGTCATTTGTGTGTTCACTGGAGTAGCACTTGTAATTTCCTTCAAGAACTTTTCCTTTGCATTCAGATTTGGCTAACTGTTTGGTACAAGAGGCCTAGCTTTCAGCCTGTCTTGTTTTCAACTTGCCTTCCTCACTAACCTAAATCATTTCTAGCTCTAGATCTCAAGTGAGAGATGTGTGACACTTTCGTTCACTTGAACACTTAGAGGCCACTGGCCTAATGTCGATATTGTTGTGTCTTAGGAAATAGGGAGCCCTGAGGAGAGGGAGAAACATGGGGGAACAGCTGGTTGGCAGAGCAGTCAGAGCATACATAATATTTATTAAGTTCTCCGTCTTATACGTGCACAGTCGGTGGTGCCCCCAAACAATTACAATAGTAACATCAAAGATCACTGATCACAGATCACCATAACAGATATAATAACAATGAAAAAGTTTAAAATATTTCAACAATTACTAACATGTAACACAGAGACACAAAGTGAGCACATGCTGTTGGAAAAATGGTGCCAATAGACTTGCTTGAGGCAGGGTTGCCACAAACCTTCAATTTGTGAAAAATGCAGTATTTGTGAAGTGCAATAAAGTGACGTGCAATAAAACAAGGCATGACTGTACTTGTAAAGCACTTTGAACTGTGAGCCAAATAAATCTCTTTTTAAAATAAATTACCCAGCCTCAGGTATCTCTAAGGGACTAAGATAGCCAGGTTTGGATAACTCCTGCCCTGGCAGCCATGTCTGAATCTGTCCCCCTCTTTTTCTCTCCTGAGTACCCAGGATGGGGATTGGCCTGTCAGGAAGTAAAACATTTAACAAGAAATCAGAGGGGTCCACTGCCGAGAAACGCGTGAACTCAGGGAGGACTAAGTCACAGGGCGTGTAGGAAGAGAGACTAATCTGCAGAAGGAGCCAAAGACGTGGGGTCAAAGTCAGGATCCCAGAGCCATGAGCGTGGAACCGGAGAGGGGAGACCAAAGTGGAGGCAGGTCAAGGTGACGGGGCAGTTGTGGGGCCATTTGCTTAAAATGCTCGTTAATGTTCAAAACCTGTTTTTATAGGCCAGCAGGAGTATAAAGTGGTGAGTGGACCTGGTTTCAAACGCAAGGACAGATAATCTGCTCGTTCAAAACTCTTTTTTTTTTTTTTTTTTTTGAGACAGGATCTGGCTTTATTGCCCAGGCTGGAGTGTGGTGGAGTCATCAAAGCTCACAGCAACCTCAAACTCCTGGACTCAAGTAAACCTCCCGCCTCAGCCTCCCAAGTAGCTGGGACTACAGGTGACACCATGCCCAGCTAATGTTTTTACTTTTTTGTAGACATGGGGCCTCGCTGTGTTGCCCAGGCTGGTTTCAAACTCCTGGTCTCAAGCGATCCTACCAAAGTGCTGGGATTATAGGTGTGAACCTCCACACCCAGCCTCAATGCTCTTTATTGAAGCCTTATTGCTTAAATAGCAAAGTCCCAGGTACTTCAATATGGGAATAATTCAAGGTCTTTGAAGATCTTCTCTGACTTTTCTTCCTAGCTTTGCACTCTCTCCTCCTTTATTGCTCCTCAAACTCCGTTCATCTTCTGGTTTTTGCCTGGAATGCTTTTCTCCTTCCTTTTCTGTACAAATTCTATTCATTCTTCAAGGCTGTTTCTTTGAATGCTGTCCTGACCACACTAGCCTGGTGTGAACTTTTCTCATTCTACATTCTCACAGTAATTATTATGTGCCCACACATTTGGCAATTGGTCATTGTCTTCTTGAGATTCTACCGGAAACAAATTCCCCACTAAGCCAGCTTGAGCAATAGGAAAATTTATCATCTCACGTAGCAGGAAGCCCTCAGTTAGAACAGGCTCCAAGGTTGATTCAGAAACCTTAAACAGTCATTGGAGATCCATGTTTTCTCCACTCTGACATCCAATGTCTGGCTTCTTCGTGGTCGTGAGATGGCTGTCAAAAGCAGCTAAAGCTGCATCTGATTCTAACAGAATCTAGAATCAGTGTAGAAGGATGTGCTTTTGCTCTGTAAGAATTGTTTAGTGGGCACTGCTATTTGGGGTGCCAGCCCCAGATTGTTACTCAACAATTTAACGTTGTTCTCTTGGTTTGCCACATACATTGCTACCTTGACTAGCACCACAGGGAATGCCATCGAAGCTTCTGAGGGTCAGGTGACAAACATAAAAAGGTGAACCTTTGGGGATCCCAGGCCCAGAAACCTGGATTTCTGTTTGGAATCATGTTGAGTCCCTCCCCTACCTCTGCCCCAGAGACCGTGTGGATATTAGCATCAAGCAGTGATCAAAAGAATAAGATCAAGGAGACTGAAGATTCTTCAATGCAATAGATTTCTTTCCTTGATACTTAGATTTGAGTGAACTTCACTGCTGACAACTACACAGTTTGTCATAGTTTAAAAGTATGCATTTTATTATATTCCTCTCAGGAATGACAGTGATCACAAAAATTGATATTTAAGATATTTCATTCATTCATTCAACAAACATCTTTTTTGAATAGATATTACCAAGCGCTGTGCTAGGACAGAAAATACATAGTTAGATAAGAAATTATGCCTGCCCTCGAACTGCTCATTCACAGACCTGCTGTCACTTCTTCAAATTTGGTAGTAGTTATTTCTGTGAGGTCACTGAGTTTGGACCTCAACCTACCAATTGGAGTGTCTGCTCTAGAACCAAGTGTTTTGCTGTGGACTCTTGCTGATTCAGGTGATACAAAGTACAATTTCATCCTCTATTTAATGTTTAGCCCAAGGTGATTCACTTCGCTCAGCTTCAACATCACTAAATGGGAATTCACGTTATTAGCGTACTTCTAGTACAAGCTATAAAACCCATTACCCATGTGGAAGGCATAATTCTGACAGCCTAAGCTGGAGAATATCATTAGCTAAAGTATAGTAAGATTGGGAGAGGTGGTTGTTAAGAGGTTTCTGAATGAGTCAGGCCTCTGGCGCTAAATTTATTAATGAGTCATTTTCCTTGCCAAACAGACACTGTGGCAGAAAGTGAAAGAGGAAGAAGCCATCTGATGCCTGTTTTTAAAAATGTGTTCTGACCCTCAGTCCACCAAAGTAGATTTCAACATATTTTAGCACTTTAGGCCTACTACTTGTCACCAAAACATTTTCTTGGTTCCTCTTAGTTTGCAAAAAGCAAGTGAGGTCTTTTTTTCTGACATGGGGAGACTGGTTTTCATCTCCTCCCAGAAGTTGCAGATTATAAATTCCCAGTGACCAAACATAGCAAATATTACCTTGCTCTGTGCAGGACCTATAATTCAAATCCAATTATTCCAGGCTTTATTAAAAGCTTCTTGATGACAATGATGACAACAAGTCATTTCTCACATTCTCTTGCCTTATTTCATTGTACCAGTCTTCATCTCTAGTCCATATCAACTTTCCATCTGCACAGCTATATCCTGGATCTCTTCATGGGAGATTTCCCAACCAAGATCTGGTCCTTCCATCATTCTATTGCAACCTTTTCCTCTATTCTCTCTTCCACTTACTCATAAGAACTAGAAATCCCATTCTACCCTTCTGGTAGCTTAAATTGCTTATCATTCCTGTCTACCCATAGGAGCCCTTCTAACTCCACTCAATGCTCCATTCAGCTTGTGGTCTGTGGCCAGCTATTACAACACTGCCTCTATCCATATGGCATTTAGCCATGTCCATCATGTCAACCGCAGACCCTGATATGCACCTACTGTGTTCTCTGGACCTGCCCTTGCCAATATGAGACTGTGAGATAAAGACTCAAAGCCTTATGGGATTGGCCTTCTGCAAATTTATGCTATAAACTTCAACTGATCTGCAACAGTAGTGCCATTTAAAAATTCTGTCAAAACACTGAAACCTTCCGTGCTAGCCAGTATTTCCAAATTTCTTCTTTAAATCTCTGGCTGCACCATCCTTGATCTTTGCAAATTAATGTCTTCTTGATTTACAAAAAACACTAATACTATTCCATAATTTATCTTTCTTTTCCTTCTCTTCCTCCTTCTCTCTCTCTCTGTATACATATGTGTATATATATGCGTACATATCTATACACATCTATCTACATATCTGTCATCATCTATCGTCTCCTTAGTGGATCTTAGTTCAGGCCTTGCAGTAGGCTGTCCAAATCCCCCTTGAAAGAATGACTTGCTACCCAATTGTGGACAATGTGATTAGCTGACAGCCTCCAGCTATCAGCTACTTTAGGGTCTGCCTCAGCTGTCTGATCTTGCATTTTTGTAGAAATGGTCCACATCCGTGGCTGAGGAAAGTGGGTATAAAGTCCTGGCTCTTTCAGCCCACTGCAAGGTTACTGGTGAGTAATCCTGGCTCTTAAGCTCTCCAACATCTCCAACTATTTCCGTCTAATCCTGTTTCTTCATCCTTCCTTTATGGGTGTTCATCCATAATAAATAGCTTATCCTTAAAATTTATCTTAGTGTCTCCTTCTAGAGAACCCAACTTAAGGGTGGCCCCAGAAAATAGGCAGTAAGTTATGGTTTCATTGCTAACTGGCAATGAGGATACCAGATACCATTACTGGTGGAAGGTGGATCACAAAGAGCCCCTGGCACAAGGTGTTGATCCAACAGTTAAACTTTTTATCAGTGGTGAGTTGGGAAGGTATACTAGTAGAAAAGAATGCACTAGAGGGTGTGATGTATCTGGCTTTTGAGGCATATGGGGGAAATCATAGCTACAAGGATAACAATATTCCTCAATAGCTATTGCTAAAGGCCATAGATGCTTTGCAGAAACATAACAAACATCTGAGTAACAGACATTTGAATGCCATGGGTGAAAGCCAGAGGGCTCCTTATTTGCATGCAGAACCCCTCATCTCCTGCAGCTGCAAGTAGAGACATGCCCAGGACCTGATAATCTGAGGACTAAACTTCAAAAATGGTTAAACGCTCAGCCACTGCAGGTTTCTTATGCCAATGTCAGGACCCTGGTTGGGGGAATCTGGGACCCTGACACATGGGAGGAGGACTTCTGGGTGGATTTGTATTTCTAGTATGGCATTTGCAACGTTATACTCTGGATTATTTGTTTATTTATCTGATTTTCCCATAGACCGAGAACTCCTTGAGTGCTAGGTTTATATCTTACCCATTGTAGTCTCTCTCTCCTCTCTCCTTCATCCCACAGCCCTGTACAACACATACAAAGCTGCCTGACTGGTAGTGAATACTCAATATGAGTTTTCATGAATGACATTCCAGTATTTGCCTGGGATTATTTATTCCTTAAAAACCATACTTTCACCTTCATGACGAGTTCCAGAGGGAAATGTGTTCGCTTTTTAGGTCTTGTCTATCCTTTTTGACTTTTCAGTGTCTTCAGTCTTTTCCTCTCATTACCTGCCCTTCCATAGAGTACTGTCACAGGGTGGGTTCTTTGCAAATATCAGCTTAATGAATGAGTCTTCCATTGTTTCTCCCCATAAATCTTCCCATTGATAAAGCTGATCCCGCAACCAAAGTCATGGTTAATCTCAACTCTACACCATTCCCATGCTGCTGATCTCTATCTGTTTCAATCCTGTCCAGGTTCTACAATGGGGGCAGAAACTAACACAGGACAATGTGCCCTGAGTAGTGATTTGTACTAATAGCAAGAAAGATTTTCATAGACCAGGGGTGAGTCAACAAAATGCCATCCTTAAACGGCCAAATTGAAAGAGTCAGTTTGTGAGGAATGGTTATTTCCAACAAGGAGATTTCATTCTCTCATCTTGAAAATGCTCTTTTTGTTTCTATCTTTAGTGAACCACCCTTCCCATTCACACTCACCTGTTTCCTCTGTTCTTCTTTTGGGCTTAATCATTTTAGAAGATACGCCTTATGTTCTCATCCCCCACCCCCACTATGTCCCCACAGTGGCTTCACTACAACCCCCAGGTTGACTCCACTTGATGCTTATTTAAGGAGCTGATGACCAGGCGTCCCTTGCTGTTTATTAGGGATTCCTGTGACGTAGGAGATCTAGGCAATTAGTCTAAGCTGAGTCCAATTTGAAAATCCAATGTGTTTGGAGGACTGACAGTCAAGTAACTTCCAGGAATCAGTTGGTTTGAGAGATGGGAGAGCCTCTTGGAAAATAAATCAGTCTTGGAAGATAAGCTTATAAACTTTGTCTGAGAGCACAGGGTCATTGTCACAGGAGAGAGGCAATTTTCAGTTCAGCAAAGTCTTTTTTGCTGAAATCGCATCATACCTTTTCACCCCTTGTATCTTAACCTCCAGGCCCCCAAGTCCAGTAACTTACACCAGGACTGTGGGGAAAAAAGAACTTAAAAAATAATAGACCAATGCCTGTCTTGAAGGCCTTCCCCAGCAGCTCCACTCTTAGTATCTCTTCTCTTTGAACTTCTAAAATGCTCATAGTCTGTACCAACCATTTTGAATTACTATTTTTTTATCTATATGGCTTACTTATTGGAGAGTATGGACACTGGTTTCTGAACTGTCTATAGTATTCAGAAGAATGCTAGGCCTGGCTGTTGTGATGGAAAAAATATGTTGAAACAATAAATGATTTAAGATAAGGACTAAATGTAAAATAAGGAAGCATTGACTTTGTGACCTTGCATTCTGCTTCTTTCTCATTAATGTTTCCATTATGACGTTCTTCTCTCCCTCAAGTTCACCCAGCCAACGTAATCCACTCTGGCCGCCCAAGTGTGAAACCTAATGTGAAACTCACTCAAAAGATGAAACGTCACCCAACAGATGAAAATCACTGTGAGAAATACCTTATGTCTTTAGTGTTTTCTTCTTCTTTCTTTTACAGGACTTTTCCCCCTGCTCAAAAGTGACTATTGAGTGGTGCATTCACATAGGGTCCTTGCTAGATAACAGAGAAGTCTGAAAAGCTATCTTGAAATAAGGAGCTAATGGCTTGTGGTAGCTTACTAAAATACTTTGGTTTAAATAGCAGCCTTGAATATCCAACTCATTCAGATTCAACATGTGTCTGTTGAGTATCTACCCTGTGTAGACAACACAAGACCCCTGTTAGCTGTTTCTACACATTATATCATTTAACAAATACAGCAACCATGAAAGGTAGCATTCTTAATTTATAAAGGACCCTTTTTGAGGGTCACTTATTTGCTGAAAGTCAAAGAGAGCTGAATTCAAACCCAGGCCCTCTAACACCAAGGGTGAAGATTGGTGTTGTTCTGACCAGCAGAGCTTACTGCATCCCTAACGCCGTCTGTCCTTGATCTTCATACGCTTTGGTGAGGCCTAGATGAGCACCACGATTTTGTCCAGCATAAAAGAGTTAGAAGGCCACTTTTCAACATGTTTCTACATTATTTTCAAAGCTGCCATTTAACTATTTTCAAATAAATATCAACGAAATGATTTTCTTAACCTGTAGTTACATTGCTATCCTACAGCCTCAGTCATATGGTAACAGACCCCTGGAGCAGCATGGATTTTAAATCCCCTCCTGTGAGAGAACCAATAAGTAGGAAAAAAATGCTAACCCCTCCAAAGAGTCCTTCTCAAGACTGTAAATGCAAAACAACATGTGTACAACACATGGATATTATTGTGCCATCTTCTGCTTTGGAGAATGGTTACTTAGTATCCATGACCCTTTTACGAAACCTCCTATTACATAGCTTTATAACATTGATCTTAACAGTGGTTTCATAGATATGACACCAAAGGCATAAGCAGCAAAGCAAGAATAGACAAGTGGGACCATAGCAAACTAAAAAGCTTCTACCAACAAAGGAAATAATCAATACAGTGAAAAGGTAACCTACAGAATGGGAGAAAATTTTTGTAAACTATATATCTGATAAGCGATTAATTTCTAAAGTATATTAAAAACTCAATAGCAAACAATTAATAACCTGCTTTAAAAATTGGGCTAACCATTTGAATAGACATTCCTCCTAAGCAGACATCCAAATGGCCAACAGGTATATTAAAAGATGCCCAGTGTCACTAATCATTAGAGAAATGCAAATCAAAACCACAGTGAGATACCACCTCATACTTGTCAGGATGACTATTATATATATAAAAAGACAAGTGTTGATGAGAATGTAGAGAAATTGGAACACTCGTACACCATTGGTGAGAATGCAAAATGGTACACTCACTATGGAAAACAGTATGGAGATTTCTCAAAAAATTAAAAATAGAACTACTATATGATCCAGCAATCCTAGGTCCAGGTATTTATCCAAAAGAATTGAAATCAGGATCTCAAAGAAATGTTATCACTCCCATGTTCATTGCAGCATTATTCACGATAGCCAAGATGTGAAAACAACCTAAATACCCACTGATGGATGAATGGATGTAAAAATTGTGGTATATACATACCATAGAATACTCTTTAGCCTAACAAAAGAAGAAAACCTGCCATACGCAACCTTGAGGATATTTATGCTAAGTGAAATAAGCCAGTCATAGAAAGAGAAATACGGCATGATTCCACTCATATGAAGTTTCTAAAATAGTCAAACTCATAGAAGCAGAAAGTAGAATAGTGGTTGACAGGGCATTGGGGTGGGGATTGGAATGGGAGTTGGTGATCAATGGGCCCAAAATTTCAATTATACAAGATAAATAAGTTCTAGAGATCTGCTGTACAACTTTGTACCTACAGATAACACTACTGTATTTTACACTTAAAAATCTATTGAAAGGGTAGATCTCATGCTAAGTGTTCTAATCACAATAAAATAATTTTAAAGAACAATGATAGATGGGAAGTACATAAAGAAGCACCCCAGCTTCCTCACCTATCAGGTGGGGTAATTCTGAAGTGCATTCCACACCACCTCCCAGAGTTCTCAGTGGTATTGAACCTTTGTTGCCCACAGGAATAATCTGCCTGATAATTCACCATTTATTGGTTTCCTTCTCTGCCCTGTCTCATTTCCTACTCTTCCTCTGGTCCTCTTGACTACAATAAACCATTTACACTTAACAAAAGTGGCCTTTCTATTCTTAAAAAATTATTTGAGATACATTTGGTATGATTTAATGAGTTAATTATTATATTGCTTTATCATGAAGTTGGTGCTTAGAATAATTATCATTAAAAAATAACATGGGGCCGGGCGCAGTGGCTCACGCCTGTAATCCTAGCTCTCTGGGAGGCCGAGGCAGGTGGATTGTTTGAGTTCAGGAGTTGGAAACCAGCCTAAGCAAGAGTGAGACCCCGTCTCTACTAAAATTAGAAAAAAATTAATTGGACAACTAAAAATATATAGAAAAAATTAGCCAGGCATGGTGGCGCATGCCTGTAGTCCCAGTTACTCGGGAGGCTGAGGCAGAAGGATCGCTTGAGCCCAGGTGTTTGAGGTTGCTGTGAGCTAGGCTGACGCCACGGCACTCACTCTAGCCCGGGCAACACAGTGAGACTCTGTCTCAAAAAAAAAAAAAAAAAAAAAATGGGCTTTGCCAGCCTACATGTTTTTTAATGATTTTATAAGCTTGAATGATAATAAAGGTTAAGATAATAAAAAATTAATCAGATTTTATGATTACATATGTGAATACTGTTATAAATAACTTAAAATTAA
>CAUYSK010104369.1:0-49371 GCA_963575035.1 Avahi laniger
GTACACAAAGAGTGCAATGTGCACCACGCAATGGGATGGACATATTTGAAACCTGGACTGAGGGGGGGAGGGGGGGCAAGGGCAACACACGTAACCTAAACATCTGTACCCTCATATTATGCTGAAATAAAAAAAAAAAAGACATTCAGTTAAAAAGATATTTAAAGAAATAATAAAAAAAAAAAGAATGTGGAAATAGGGGGCATTAGAAAGGGAAAGTGTGAGTGAGCAATGGAGAGCTGTGAATGCAAGGATCATATGGTTCCGAGTGGATGACGCAGAGCAAGGGGTATTAATAAGAGAGACTATTTGCAGCATTATCATTAGCAGATGCCATTTACTGAGTGGTGAACCAACCAGAGGTCAACACAGTCTAGACCAGTGGTTTTCAAAACTTAGGCCCCCAGACTGGCAGCATCAGCGTCATCTGAGTACTTTTTAAAAACGTGAATTTTCAAGCCTTGTTCCATCAGAAATTCTGGGGGTGGGCTCCAGAAATGTGTGTTTTAAGAAGCCCTCCCCAGGAGATTCTGATGCATACTCAGGCTGGAGAACCACTGTTGTAGACTGTGCTTTCTAAAGCACAGATAGGAAGGACAGGACCAGGTAGCATCGTCTTTCCTGCCTCTGTGCCTTTGTGCCATACAGGTCCACCTGCAATGCTCTAAATGTTTGTGTCCCCCCAAAATGCATATGTCGAAACCCTAATCCCAATGTGATGGTATCTGGAGATGGGGACTTTGGGAAGTGATTGGCTCATGAGGGTGGGATTAGTTGAAGCTTGAATTTTGGACCAACTCAGACTTCCCATGTGAAATTCTAGTAACATATCTCAAAACAGAGTAACTCATTGAGTATCTGATGGCGCAGTGTTAGCTAGGAAAACTCCTGCCTTGGGTGGGTGGTGAAGAGAGAAGAAGGATGTTATTTAACTCTTGAGCTAGAGGAATCAGATCTACCAGTTCTGGGTATCCCAGGAGTTCTGAATTATTTTCCCAGATTGGTCTGGCTTTTGCAGTAGTTCCAGATATGGTGCCAAAGGAAGAATGCACTAGGTGAGCCCTTTGGACTGAAACTAAAGCAGATCCTCAGAATGGTCATCTCTACTTCCATTCTAAACCCCACGTGTTGGCTTCTAGAAGCTCCCTTGGGATTCAACAGATGAAAGTAGCTAGTTGGTAGTAAGTTCTATATTAAAATTGGCTTGGTTTTGGAACATTTTCTACCTATATATTATGCTTGACTCGAGTGCTGGTTTAAGGATGCACTTAATGAACTGAAAGATCCAGTTTGGCTGGAGTATAGAAAGAAAGGGGGATCTTCAAGTGATTTTTTTTTTTTTTGAGACAGAATCTCACTGTGTTGCCCGGGATAGAGTGCCATGGCGTCATCTTAGCTCACAGCAACCTCAAACTCCTGGGCTCAAGCGATCCTACTGCCTCAGCCTGCCAAGTAGCTGGGACTACAGGCATGCACCACCATGCCCGGCTAATTTTTTCTATGTATTTTTAGTTGTCCAGTTAATTTCTTTCTATTTTTAGTAGAGACGGGGTCTCGCTCTTGCTCAAGCTGATTTCGAACTCCTGGGCTCAAACGATCCGCCCGTCTCGGCCTCCCAGAGTGCTAGGATTACAAGCGTGAGCCACCACGCCCGGCCACGAGTGATTTTGAAGAAGGAGACAGGAGCCAGATCATGGAGAACCTCTATATTCCAAGGTGGGAATTTTAGAACCACTGATGACTTTAAGGCAGAAGAGTTTCCTGATCTGGTTGCAGTGTGGAGAATGGATTGGAGGTGGTTAGTGTTTTTGCTCAGCCCTTCAGTCATGTAATAAAATCATTTGAATGTTATTTTATACCACTCTATCTGAATACCTGGTTATAAATAAATCTCTCATTTACCAGATGGAAAACTGTTTGTTGACATGTACCTTAATTCTTGGAGATTTCAACTTATCACAGATTTTGAAATGTATAGTAGAATGACTCACTAAGAGGAAAAATAAAATAGTACAAACATTTCTCAATCACCAAGCTCTGAGTAATAAATGCATTGAAGAGTTTGTGTTGGGCATATGGAGAAGCATATGTTCCCTCATCCTTTGAGCTGGTGGAGCTGTGAAAGTGAAATTAGCTTCACAAAAAAATGATAGAAAGGGGAATATATATATATACATAATATGTATACGTTGAATTCCACTACAATACAAAGAAGAAAACAGAAATTTATAAATCCTATGGAACTCATAAATATTGCGTTGGGACACAGGATGAATTTTATGGCTGGGTTGTACTATGTTTATATTCTAATAAGTGCTGTATTTCCAAGACACAAATTGGCCCAAAGAATTTTTCAAATCCAGGTTGTAATGAGATTCAATCATTTGTTGGTTTATGAAACTAAAAAATTATTCTTATAAAATCATTGTGAAAGGTAGGAAGAGCCCTCCCCACCAAAGCTCCTGATGATCCGCTCGGCAAATTTGTGCTTTCCGTCCCCATGACTATAAGCTCTATGAGAGCAGAGATCCGTTTTCTGTGGTAGGGTAGGGTGGGGTGAGGTCTGTACACCTCTACAGGGAACCATTTAAGATTCCCCTAAACCTAAAGTTATAGCTGCCATCTGGCCATTTTTGGCTCCCCATGCCAGTATTCTATCAGGCAAAGAAAGGAGGTGCTATACTGGCAAGGGTGATTAACCTCAATTGTCATGAGGCGCTAGGTTGCTGCTGTGTAACTACTGCATAAGGAAAGTGGGGAGGAGTATCTTTATTTTTTCTTTTCCTTTTTTTTTTTTTTGGAGACAGTGTCTTGCTCTGTTGCTCAGGCTGGAGTGCAGTGGTATAATCATAGCTCATTGCAGCTTTGAACTCCTGGGCTGAAGCGATCCTCCTGTCTCAGTCTCCTGAGTAGCTGGTACTACAGGTATGTGCCACCATGCCCAGTGAAGTTTTTTCATTTTTTTGTAGAGATAGGGTCTCTCTGTGTTGCCCAAGCTGGTCTTGAACTCCTGGCTTCAAGTGATCCTCCCAGGTTGGCCTCTCAAAGTGCCCGGATTACAAGCATGAGTCCCTATGCCTGGTAAGAGGAGTGTCTTTAATGCAAGGGATTCACCAAGGCATCTCTTGATGCTTTCATGACTGATAATAACTATACACAGGAGACTGCACCAACCACAGTCTGATAAGGTAATGGTATCTAGAGGTTCAACATCCTGAGTGACTCCACTGGGCAAGTAACGTAGATCAGCAGATATGATGGCCAATGATGGGGGAAGATGGAATAGGTGGTAGAAGAAAGTAATGATGAATATCACTTCCAGATTCAGGAATAACTGCAGTAGGGGATGTTCTACCTTGTCCCACTAACTCTACTATAATTAAACTTAAAAAAAAAAAACTAAATAAATTGTGATCAGCCATCACCTTGAAGAATCAATGATTAGCCATCACCTTGGAGAACTTAACATGGAGAATGAGCAGATCTCTGCAGTGCAAGGGGTAGACCATAGCAGATGTTGTCAGTGACCCCACATCTTCTTGTCCTTACCTCTCAGCTTATTTACATCTGTTAGAGACTGCATTCCTCTACCTTTCAGCAAGACAGGCTGTAAGCACCAGGAATTAATACCCCCAGAGCAGCACTCAACCAAGGACTGATGAGAGTTTGTGTATGAATACCTCAGTGTCTTTGCTCCTTTGGTAGGATGATTCTGAAATGTGTATTTTACACTGGTTCTCAGAATTTCCCCAGGAGGTTTAAGTCCCAGTCCCTAATCTAGCTGGCTTGATTACACAAATCTTTATTTCTTATCTTCCTTTCTTTGTCTCGCTTACCCTTTTCCCTTCCAGTGTTTGCCCCACCTAGAAAATAAATGACTTTCACTTGAATCCTTGCCACAGGATCTGCTTCTTGAAGAAATCCAAAACAGGACATGCATCAAGGTACTTAGCATTCATCTTACTTAATCCTTGTTTCAGGAATATTGAGAAACTAATCCAAGGTCATTAAACCTAATAAATATGGCTGCTGGACTTTGAACCAGTCTCTCTGACTTCAATACCCATGCTCGTTCCATTACTTCATGTTTTTTTCCCATTCAACCTGCTTGATATTTGGAGGCTGAGCTGCATTTCCTAGCATTGAGGATGTTTGGCTCGACTCAACCTCCTGATTGAGAGGATACCTTGTTTTTGACCCCAAATCAGGTTTGTGGTCTCAGGGCTGATTCCCAAATTGGAGCCATGTTATTCAAGGTACCTAGGGATTGATTTCGACCAGATGATTCCTGGCATGGGTTACTGGGCCAAATTTATACCAGAGACCATAAGTTACATGATTCAGAGAACAAAAGCGAGGACATAATAAAGAGAAACTGAAGGTAAATGCCCTAATGTGGGAAAGCAAAAGCAGAGGGGAGGTCTTCATATTACTGTACTACTCTTAATTTTCCATAATTTATCCTTCAAAATCTTTCTAGGAAAAGAAATAAAGACAAATATTTAAAGAAATTTTGTCATCTTTCTTTGGGATGATATTAATAATTTCAGTACCTGAGAAAAAAGTTGAGGAGGAAAAAAACCCAAAATATTTTCATCATCATTTTAACCAGAAGTATATAAAGGATATGTAGCAAAGCATTGAAAATGTTTGCATATATTTTAATCACAATAATGGGTATAGTCAAGTCTCTATGATCTTTATAATTAAAGATGATTTAATAAGTAGAAGTCAAAGTTCACCTGCACATTTATATATAGAATTTGCCTTGATTTTTAAATAACTTTGTCCACTAATGTACACTGACATTCTTAGAGAGTCTTCATTTTTTTCAAGGTTGGTTATATCTACGCTACCTGGTGTGCAACTTAGGGGTAGGCATTCAACTTATGAGGACCTCTGCTTATTTCCTGATTTTAGCAAATTAACCTTTTCACTTTGGATGATCTCATTTTCTAAAAATCACCTAAACATACTAGTACTCAAAATTCATGGCCTAGGTCCATGCTTTAATGCTAACAAGTTAGCACATCCCATTTACAAAAATATGTAAAATCAAATTTTAATTTTAAAAATAATATTACATTTCAGCCATCAGTTTTGGACTCTCTCCAAAGTGGTAATAACCTAGCACCTAGGTCACTGAGACACTGGACACCACTAAATCACTCATCTGTCCCTTTTGATGAGCGAAAGTTATCTCTGTGGAGCCATCGGCTATCATCAGCCCTGTCTACCAGATAATGCCCTGCTATAGGGAGGTCCAGAAAGGCCTCCCTTAGTATCACATTCCTGATAAGTGCAGAGACACAGCGAGGAGGCAGTTCAATCTTCCTTCCACTTTATCAGACGTGTAGTAGGTTCTTTTCATACGTTTAGGTAATTGACAAAATCTGCCACTTTCTGAAACATATAGCTCTTTGCTAACACGGCAGTTATGAATGATCGTTTGGTAAGTACTTAAGTGACGGGTGCCACAGAAGCACTTGAGCTCATTGAATTCCCAGTGACTCTCCCATGAGAGTATCTCAGAAGTTAAGGGAAGATGTTTCAAGATGGAGGAAGTAGACCGTAGTATTGCATTCTGTCTTCAAGAAGATCATTAAGACAGTATTGTATTTATGTTTCAACTTCCTCACCAAAATACAAACTGTTTCATTGGGAAACTGAAGCTTGCATAGGCTAACTAACTTCCCAAGATAACAAAACCAAATGAGTGTACAAACAAATGTGAAGACCTATAGTTGTTTTCTAGCATCACATTGCTGGCTTCATTTTTATATTCTTATTTATATAATACCTTTAAACCATAATAGAAAAGGAAAGATAAAAGTCTTAAGATATCTAATATATTAAATACCTAATTTGACTGACATTTTCACTTCTTTTAATAACTGCTCCATAGACACTGACTTTCCCTTTGAAGATTTTTGCAAAGATCCAGCTGCTTGTCCGTCCGTAGTCTGGAACAGCCATTTAAGAGCCGTGGTGCTAAAAAGCTCTCATTACATCTCCCCTGGCTATTGGCTCTATGGCAATGCTTGGTGCCTCATCAGATCACAAGCTCTCTAAGCTTTTTTCCTGAATCCAGTGGAGCAGCTTGTCAACAGCAGCTAGGAGACCAAAACTCCTTTTGTCCTCCTCTCCAGATGTTCTCGCCTAAGGATACTAGAAGTCACCTCCTCATCAAGACTGTGCAGTCCATGACTGAGCTTTCCGCTCGGATCAAATGTTTGTATCATTTAATATGACACTTATCTGATACAATACTACTTTGAATTCGTTTGTCCATTCATTCATTCATTCATTCATTCAACTAATATTTATTGGCTGGCTTCTATGTGCTAGACCAAGGAAACACAACAGTAAACAAAAAACAGACATTCTCTATTCTTACGGAATTTAGTAGAGGGTACATATATAGTTTAGATGATCATACAAATAAGAATAAAATTACAATTGTGAAAGCTCAATGAAGGAAAAGCAAAAAATTGCTATTAGAAGTTATAGTAAAAAGAAGTAAACTAGTCTTTGGGGTTGATGAAAGATTTCCCTGCAGAAAGTCACGTTGAGCTGAGATATGAAGATTAGTTGGCATTTCCTATATAAAGGAGGAAGACATTTCAGGGAAAGGGAAAAGCATGTGCAAAGATCCTGTGGCAGAAAGGAGCATGGCATAGCAAGAAAACGAAATAGCAAGCAGAGTTCACAGGACAGTGGGTATTGTTGGAGAAGTGGGTAAGAGCCATATCTATGTAGATCTTATAGTCTATGCTATTTTTTGAGTATATTTAAGGATAAAGGGGAATTCATGGAAGGTTTTTAAGCCATAAGTGTAACATAATAAAATCTGAGTTTTAAAAATAGGTTTGGGTTTGAGAAAACACTGGCTACAGTTTGGAGAACATTGGAAATAGAAATCAAAATATACATAAAAAGAATGCTAGGAGGTCATTGCAGTAGTTAGGAGAGAGATGATGATGCTTTGGGCTAAGGTGAAAGTGGTACCATGAATAATAGACATTAGAAGTTAAAATTAATGAGATTTAGTAATAGATCGGATACGTAGAAGAGAAAAAATGGGGTGTTCACGTTGCTCTCCAGGCTCTGGCTTGCACAATTGGATGGATGTACCATTAGCTGAGATAGAAAAAAATAGAAGAGCATCAGTTTGGAGGGAATATCCTAAGTTCAGTTTTGGTCATGTTGAGTTTGGAGTGTCTTTGTGATCTCCAGGTATAAACCCCAAGAAGGTATTCATGTATACTTGGCACCCACAAATATATAGGTTTGCAGTTTTAGGAGAGGTTGAAATTAGAAATATGAATTTGGCCGAGGGGTGGGGAGGCGGTGCACATAGGGAGTGCAGGAAGACACAGAATGATAACATCACCTAAAAAATGGTTATATGACAGCACACTAAAGACATTCAGTATTTAATGGCCATGATGAAGGAGATGAAGCTGCAGAGAAAACAGAGAAGCAGCAACAGGGAAGGTAGTGGGAAGGTGAGTGAGCATCTCAGGAGGAAATCGGGAGACTGTCTCAAGACGGAGGAAGTGGACAGTGGTATTGTGTGCTACTGTACACAAGCTTAGTTGTATTCCTCACCAACATGTAACAATAGGAGGAAAGGGACTTTGTCTCAAACTTCTTGCCTGCCTCTTCTCTCACCATTAGCACCTAGCACAATGCCTTACATGGAGAAAGTTTTATAAATGCATTTATTGAAGATGAATGAATACATCTTGCTGAACTGAATAAAAGGAAAGACCCACATAGCATATAATAGAATGAAGCCAAAGTAGCTCAATCTATTTAGTATAAATCCAAAGCAGGATTACATTGAATAAAAGCTTAGTAAAAACAAAGGCACAGTAGAATGGAATATCTATAGCTCAAGGTGGACTGGCCACGAATCAAAACATCATGTTGTCATCATAAAAGAAAATGAGCAGTTAAAACGAATGGACTGTTTACTCACACTGATTATGCAGCTTGGATTCAGTGTGCAGTTATGACCTACTTAGCTGAGGAAGATCTGAAATATATTTGGAAATATTTTTTAAAACCACGTGTTTGCTCATGAAGGGAAGAAAAAAATTTTTAAACCACGTGAAGATAAAAGTTTAGAAAATTATAAAATGTATTATAATGCAATGTACTATAATTGACCAAGATAGCATTCTTTCTTGAAAATTTATATTAAAGCACAGTATGGTGTCATAGTGTTAACCTTGAGATTAATATATTCTCTATGTGTCATAGTATTAACCTTGAGATTAATATATTCTCTAGGTGCCTTAGTTTAATCTATTATGAAACTGATTACCCTTTCTAAGTCAACTCACATTGTTAGCCTATACCACTGCTAGGGACAATGAATGAATACAGTACGTTTTACTTACTGCTTTGAAAATACATTTATTTTCCCTAAAATAAACTCCTTTAAACTTTATTCCCAGGGTTCTAGGAGAACATGAAGAATTCATCCATTTATCCATTTATATATTTTATAGTTTTCTCTAGTAAGCTTATAGACAGATTTATGGTCCATACTGCTGTTTATGCATTTTTAACTTTTTTTCTTTTGAGAGATAGGGTCTCCCTGTATTGCTCAGGCTAGAGTACAATGGAGTGATCATAGCTCATTGAAATTTCAAACTACTGGGTTTAAGAGATTCTCCTACCTCAGTCTCCCAAGTAGCTAGTACTACAGATACATGCTACCATGCCTGAATAAATTTTTTTTTTAGAAGTGGGGTCTTGCTATGTTGCCTAGGCTGGTCTCAAACTTCTGGCCTCAAGTTATCTCCCAACTCAGGCTCCCAAGTCACTGGCATTACAGCTATAAGCCACCATCTCTGGCCTTAATTCTTATTTTAAGTCTTAATTTCATGTCCTTCTCTTTGCTCTTTTTTTCTCTTCTCATCTACTTTTAATTAATTATCTTTATTTATTTAATATTGCTAAAAGCTGACAAACTGTTTCTGAAACAATGTATAGGTATAAATAAGTAAGCCAATAGAGTAATAAACTGCTAAGATACTCTATAATATTAACTATTTCAGTCACTTCTCCTCTCAGCCTTCCCTTCTCTAATATAGTTTTAGTTTATCATCATCCAATCCCTGTATTTCCCTGAATAGTTCATTTTAGTTGCTAAGGTGAAAAATAAAGTTTTGAAGGATAACTTGGGGAACACTCACAGAGACAGCTGATACAGGTAAGGAAAACAGAGGGAAAGGTGACATTTTCAAGGTCATATGATGGTGGCCTAGGAATGCCCATTGCCATGTCTAACAAATGCAAATCAGTAACTCAGTTTTGAAAGTACTTTTACTGCTGCCCTGGGTTCCTCTGATTGTACCACTGCTCTGAGCACTTTGGATCATAAATCACATGGGTCAGGTCTTTCTAAGCAGATTATATGGGCCTAGTAAAGAATAATTGTCAGAAAATACGACACTTTGTGGTGGCAGTGGGGGGTGTTCATGCCATACCTTGCCTGCAGAATTGAGAAAGGCACAGGAGAGAACCAAAGGTGTTCTAAGACAGAAAACTACATAAATAAAGGCCTGAAGCCAAGAACAAATAACAAATTAAAAATCAAGAAATATGAAATAACTGAGTCTTAAAGACACATGAAGAGACTGACTTAACTGGAGCAGAAAAAACTGTTGGGTACTCTAGGAAATAAGCCAGGAGAGACAGTGTGGGTGAAGCAGAAGCTACTACGGGTTTATGAACAGGAGACAGACATAATGAAAACAGTATTTTAAACATGTTAAATAGTAGTAAGATGGACTAGGGTTGTTATAATAGGGTGGAGAGAAGGGGTGGTTCTAAGAGAACTTTGGAGGAAGAATCAACTGAACATGATAATAGACTAAGAACAGAGGAAGAAAAAGCTTAACATGGAAATCATGATCAAGATTCTATGCTGGAAGCATTTAAGAGCAATGTCGCTCCTAAAAGAAAAGGCTCCCTGTGTGGAGGATGAGGGAAGAGGAGAAGGAAGGAGCAGTTGAGGACATCGTGTTGGGTTTCCAGTAGTACAGTGGGTCTTTCAAGAAATATGAATAGCTGGACATATAATTTTGGGATACAGGTAAGCACTCAGAGCTAGAGGTGCAGAGCTAGAAATCATCTTTACAGATTAAGCCAAGTAAACAAAAAAAAAAACAATCTAAGAAAATGGATTTTTTCTTTTTTAAAAGTTTTTTATTTTAAAGTTAAATTATAGAGAATTTGGAAAATATAAACAACTATACGAATGAAAACTAAAATCACTTTGCAATCACTTGCAAACCACCCAGAGATAAAACTATAAACCCTCCAGTAAATATCTTTTCAGTATTTGTTTTCTGTACACACTTTTTTTACGCTCTATATATGGTAGTACAGCATAGTTAAGCTCCTCCGAATTACGTCCCACCTTCCAATAACTGTTCATTCCCTGGGAGAAAAGAGTTCTCTTAACCAGCAAGTTTGGGGAATCTGCATACTAGGTCCCTCCCTTGGAGACTGTCTTAGTCTATTTTGTGCTGCTATAACAAAATAACACAGACTGGGTAATTTATAAAGAACAAAAATTTATTTCTCAACAGTTCTAGAAGCTGTAAGTCCAAGATCAAGGTGCCAGTATCTGGTGAGGGCCTTCTTGCTGCATCCTCACATGGCGGAAGTTGGAAGGACAAGAGAAGGTGGACCTATTCCCACAAGCCGTTTTTATAGTGACATTAATCCATTCATGAGGGTAGAGCCCACATGACAAAGGTCCATGAGACCTCACCTCCCTGCACTGTCGCCTTGGGGATTAAGTTTACAACATATGAACTTTGGAGGACACATTCAAACCATAGCAGGGATAAACATTACACACCAGCATATCAGAGCCCTGAAAAGTTAAACCATAAAAGGAAACTTTACATAATGAATAACTGACAATTTTATTTGTGCAGGGAATGATTTTTCATGCACACCTGTTAAAATCACCCTGAACTGCTTTCCCTTTGAAAGGTGGAGGTATAGTTGTCAAGAGCTTGAGCTTCAGAATTGAACAGGCCTGGCTTCAGAGCCTGGCCTTGCAGTTTTGTTCTTTCCAGAAAGTTGCTACCTACACAGCACTTTGCTTTCCATAAAAGAAGCACATGAGTACTTATCTCCAGAACCGGTGTGAGGTTTAAAGGAGATAATTATGTAAAGCACTTGGCACTGTGTCTACACACCCATCTAAAAATTGGGCTGACTTTGATGATTTCATAATTACTAACCTGTATTTTCCCACTAACTATAAATCATAATTATTTCCCTATGTCATTAAATATTTTTCAAAATCCACTCTTTTAATAACTCCACAGTAGTCTATCATATGGTTATCCCATAACTGATTTATCTAATACTCTGTTGTAGAAAGTTTATTTCCATTTTTTTCTTTTAAATAATGCTTCGATGGATATCTTTCATATAAAACTTTGTCAGACTCTCTGATTAATTCCTTATAGTTGATTCCTATAAATGGAATTTCTAGACAAAGGAGCAAAAATATTTTCAAGTTTTTGATACATATTATTATACTAAACTGCCCTCCAGAAAGCATGCATCAAGTTGCATTTCCACTATGGCCTAAATAGTCAATCCATGTTCTAATATTTGTGTAAGGATAATGGTGGAGATTGGTCACTAAATAGAAGCAGAAAGAAAGAAATTTCTTGTTGCATTTTCACTTTTTTTAGATATAGAAAGGAGAAAAAAAGTTAAATATAAGAATTAGCTATTTGAAAGACAAATCCATTTTTATGCTGATTTCCCATGCCTCTAGTGGAGTTGAACTGAGCAGGCCTGGAGGCAGAAGTCTTACAGAGCTATGCCTAAAGGGGGATAACTGCAATGGTTCCAGGTACAAAATAGGCAGGCAATAAAAATCAGTTAAAGCATCTGACAATGAACTAATGCCCATAATCTATAAAGAGCTCAAACAAATCAGCAGGAAAAAAACAAATAACCCCACCAAAAATGGGCAAAATTCATGAACAGATTTTTTCCAAAAGATGTACAAATGGTGAACAAACATATGAAAAAATGCTCAACATCAATAATCATCAGGGCAATGTAAATTCAAACCACAACGAGATATCTCTTTACTCCTGTCAGAATGGCTATTATTAATAAGTCAAAAAAGAATAGATGTTAACACAAATGTGGTGAAAAGGGAATGCTCATATATGGTTGGTGTGAATGTAAACTAGTACAACCTCTGTGGAAAACAGTATGGAGATTCCTCAAAAAACTAAAAGTAGGCTAAAAGTAGCACACACACACACACACACACACACACACACACACACACACACACCATGGAATACTAATTAGCCATAAAGAGGAATGAAATAATGTCTTTTGCAGCAACTTGGATGGAACTAGAGGCCATTATCCTAAGTGAATGATACAGCTTGTTTGCTTAACTCACGCTATGAGAGATCCAGTTGTTTAATTTGTTATTTTTTCAATAATGAACATTAAAGAATTGGCTATTTAACGTCTAATGATATAAAATATATTTATATGCAAGATGACAGTGTATTGAGAGTATTTCATTTCTAGGAATCAATCAAAAGGAATTAATCAGAGATGCTGATAAAGTTCTATATGTAAGTGTAGTAATAACATATTGAGGTCCTTGAAGGGGTCTATGTCTTATTAATTTTGGATTTTTCATTATCCATATGGGAATAGGCACACAGTAGGCAAGCAGTATGTGATTGTTGTGTCTATAGAGATTTTGTGTATGAGGTTTCCATACTCTCTATTTATGGGCGGCACTTTTGTTCCTCAAGAAAGTGATATAGTCAGTCACTTAGATGGTGAAATAGCTGATAGTGCATTTCCATGATGAACCAAGAATGTATGGGGATTAACTATATATATCTCCTTTAGCTATACATGATATTTTTATTCTCAGATACCAAGGAAAGGTATTTTCCAATGATATATTTAGCAAAGAATCAAACTGCCACTCCATATAATGCCACAAAATGTCATCAGATTACTCTGGAAGTACATTTCATACTTTAAATGATTTTTCTTCTTTTTAAACACTGCTAATTAAATAATGTAAGTGAAAGATCCCATTCATAATTTTAAAAGTTATTTCTCTCTCAACTTCTACCTAAGGCTCTGAATTAGTTACGTGAATTATCCAATTTTGCTGTCTATGTTTGATAATTGGCCGAAGAACTGTCAAATCCCCAGTCATAGATCAAGAAGAATGTGTTTTAAAATAGAACTAAATTTTAAAAATTTACAGTTTTCCATTACATCACTAAAGGTATAAGCCAATAGAATGATTATGAGATCTGTGCCTTAAATTCTTGAGCTTAAAAAAGAGAAATAATACTCTTTACTTTTCTGCCTACTGTCAATAAGTTATAAGTTCTTTTTGTAAGATGCATTTACATTCACAGATAAAAATTTCTATTAAACTTTAAAAAGAATCATAGAATTATAGATAGTATGGCAATTAGAGGCATTTACTCACCTGAGTAAAGTAGGGTAGAAATGAGATATGCAAGAAATCCAGTGTAATGGTTGCTTAAAACATGATTTTAAGGAATCTGAAGCAGATTCATCCATGCCATGCTGAAAAATCCTAGGGAAAAAAATAATTATTTCAGAATATACAGGAAACATTAAATATGAAGATCACAGAAATTTTTATTTTTGTTTAGTATTCAGTTAATGATTTTTTTTTTTTTTTGATACAGAGTCTCACTGTGTCACCCCTGGTAGAGTGCAGTGGTGTCATCATAGCTCACTGCAACCTCAAACTCCTGGGCTCGAGTGACCTTCCTGTCTCAGCCTCCTGAGGAGCCAGGACTGCAGGTGTACACCATATCGCTCAGCTGATTTTTTTTCTATTTTTGGTAGACATGGGGTCTTGTTCTTGCTTAGGGTGGCCTCAAATTCCTGACCTCGAGAAATCCTCCCGCTTCGTTCGGCCTCTCAGAGTGCTGGGATTACAAGCATGAGCCACTGCACTGAGCCTCAGTTAATGATTTTTGCACAGATGATATTGTGTTAGAAAGGACATTGCATCCACTTCATTCATTTGAGATTTATGTTAATAGGTGACTTGGGGGCCAGGTAGGCAAGTCAGTACAGCCACGAAAAACCATGAGCTAAGACTTAGGATCTTTATGAGCCTCCATATAACAATCTTTACACTTGGGGAAAGTGTAACAATACCATTATCATTTATTTTTTTAAATCTCACATTATAAAATTCATCAATGATAAATGTATAAAGAATAGTACAATGAATACTATTAATACTTATATTCCCATAAGTAGTATTTAGATATCCCATTATATCGTCCTCAACTTGGATCCAATAAATGCCAATATTTTGTCATGTCTGCTTCATTAATGCAAAAATGCTTGGCTGAAGGTACATCTTTTTAATCTCTAAAGTGATTTATAAATACGAAACAATAAGTGAGATGTTAAAATTAATTTGGAATGCTCCTAAAGGTCTGGAAAGGACTTGTAAAGAAGAACTTAATTGTAAATATATGATTATGATTTCAAAATTAGAACAATTTGGCTAGAATACCTGATCTACAACCGTCTTTGGGAAGTGGTCGTAATGGTTTTCTAGGTTAGATCAAATTCAACTCTAAACCTTGACATTAAGAAGGATTTGTTACATAAATTCTTTAGCAGATAATTTAGCTAATAAAAATTTTATATTAACAGGAGACTATATTTGCCTACATAGAGTTAAAAGTGATGACTGGGAACATTTTAGAAATGGAATTGTTTGAAGTGGCACTATCTCTCTTTACATATAGTACACAGGAAATAGTGTCTTCTGATACTAAATGATATGTTGAACAGAATTTGATTTTGAAAACCCATCCCTATCTTTTCACTCCACATCTTGCTTCTTGTATCCTCACACTTTCCAAATTTGACCTTTCTCTCCCCTGGCTGTCTTGCTGAGCAGAGCATTATCTAATTAAATATACTTGGAACTTTTTTAGACTTTTAATATATCATTTCTTCATTGAAAGCCATTTTTTTTCTCACTAAATTCTAGATCAAAACAAAAATTCCTTAAATAGGTTTCAAAGTCAGGCTATATTATTTCCACTCCTTGTATTCCACTGTGAGCTAGAAAGGCAGGCAGAAATTAGGCCAGATATGGTTTTCCAAGGAGTCTAGACTTTGTAGCAGCAATAAGGGATCACTGAAGAGTTTATAGCATGCAAATAATACCAGAAATTTTATATCTTATAAAAATCACTTCGGCAGTAGTGAGGAGAACAGATTGGAGGAGATGAAGGGAGGAAGAAGGGAGATAATGAAAATGACATTGCAGTAGACCAGTCAGAAGAGGATATAAGTAGATGATAAATATAAAAAATGTTAAATTAACAGAACTAACAATATTCATCTTCTCATGACAGGGACTTGGTGATGGCATGAAGGGGAAAATAGAAGCAGAAAGTTAAGAAAAAGGGGAAATCCTAGGATGAACTGCAGGTATTTTACTTAGTTTTAAGTATGTTGAAGGGGCTGCAGATATTTGAAGTACATCCAAAGAGAGACACACAATAAGAATTTAGATTTACTGATCTAGTACATACAAGTAATATCTGGTTTGAAGATATCAAAGTGGAAGTCATCAGCGTAATGGTGAAGCCATAGAAATGAATGAATTCACCCAAACAAAGTATAAGATGAAAAAAATGGTCAAGAACAAAATTCTGGAACACACCAACATTTAAGGGAAGAGGTGAGAAAAAGAAACACTCAAATGAAACCAACAAGGGATAATCAAAGTAGGCAAAGAGACAGGAGAAGGTGATGTGTGGGAAGCCAAGAGAAGAGAAAATGACCAATGTGTTAAAAGCTGCAAAGAGGATAAGAGAAAGAGAATCCATTCAGACTGTGGAACCTACAGCCTCAAGGCCACATGTGGCCCTCCAGTTACTGAACTGCAGCTCCTCAACCGAATCCGTAATTTTGATTCGGTCAAAAGGCCGCACTCAAGGATCTGGAAGGCCACTTATGAACCCAAGGCCACAGGTTTCCCACCCTGCAAGAGAGTAGAAATCCAATTGCAGTGCATTGAGTGAATGGTAGGTATAAATGTGGAAACAATGAGTGCAAACTGTTTTAGGAAAGAAGCCCAATCGTAAAGGAGGGGTAATTTTTAATACAGATGCTTGGAGGAAGGAGCCAGGAGATAGAAAATGCCATGGAGTAGGAGGTAAATGTGATCAAGAGGTCAGGTGAAAATATTTGCTTTAGTTGGGAAAAGGGAAGCATAGATCAGAGACCAATCAAACGATGTGGAGGTGAGTGGGACCAAAAGAGCTATTAAGAATGGAAATGAGCAGTTAAAGTGCATTCACGATGGTCTGGATTTTCACAGAGAAGTAGAGGCTCGAGGCCATCTGCTAACAATGTGATGGGGCAAGGTCAGGGGGTTGACCGAAGTGAAGAAGGATAGAAGAAGAAGCTGCCTAGAGATTGGACAAATAGGGAGATTTCCAAAAGGTGTAAAAGGAGTCGAGTGGTATTCTCCAGCAGCGTACCAGCATCTGCATAGAGAGGTCAAGACAGGGAGGTTACGGGGGAGGGACGTGCAACAGCGAGGGAGCCAGGAAGAGGAAGGTGCTGGTGTAACGTGATGAGTAGATGCAGCAAGGACTTTGGAGAGAAAGGCAGTCCCAAAAAATAGAAAGCCTAGGGGAAGAGGGTGGGACAGACATGGAGGGCTTCATGGGCGAGCAGGAGAGACTGGAGGATGTGGGCAAAGAGATGTAGTAGCAGAGCCTATGCCTACTTTTCCACCTACTTCTTTGAGTATGAATCCCCATTTGTCCAGTTATCTGGGGGCTACCTCATTTCTCCAAGAATGAATACCGTACCTGGAATGTCCTCTACCTCAGAACCTTCTCCACAATGTCTTCCCTGACTATGTGTCTGAAATACATCCCTTTCACCACCCCTCCCTTCTCTATGTCCTGATTTTGCTTTATTTTTTCATAGGACTTAACTCTATCTCCAATCTTTTTACATTTGCTTTTTTTTTTATTTGCTCCATATCCCAAGGGTAAGGTCACTGATGGTTATTGAGAGGCAGTGTATGGATGCATGCAGGAGCACCAGAGCCTGACAGCTTGGGTTTGTATCTGGGTTGTGCTGTTATTAGATTGATAATGCTGTCTGGCAATTTATTTAGCCTCGGTTTTCTCATTTGTAAAATATGGATTAAAATAATAATCACTTCACAAGGTCAGCATGAAGATTAAGTGAAGTGATTATATAAAAACTTAGCAAAGTGCCTCACAGACAATAAGAGCTCAACATACATATGATGTCAATATGATAACAGTTGCAAATAGTTCTTAGGAAGGTCTATGTTTATTTCAAAGCTGACACGAAATTTCTAATAGTCTGAATGGTTGCCTAGCTACAGTTTGATCCTCAAGACTAGAACAAATAATGGAGGACCTAATAATAATGGAATGGCTATTTGGTGTTGAAATTCCTTAGACTGCAAGCTACTAGCAATACAGTATTTACCAGAACACTTCTGCCAGTACCTAAACTCTTTTATTCTACTGACAGTCTCTCAGTTATACCAGTTAGAGTGAGGGTTATTTGACTATGAGAGGTACTATGGCAGATGTTTATGGTCTCAAAGGGAGTGGGATCTGTGTGAGCATTTAATTCCACAGCAAGATCCCAAATTAGTTTCATTATTCTGGAGAGTATAACAGGGTGAAAATTGGCCCGCAAGCCTCAATGGGAGAATGAAATGATGAGCTAGCTATTAGATAACCTCTAATGATGTTTTGGTATACAGTTAAAAGGGAGGATGCTCTAAATAATTCATAGTGGAGAGCAAAATACAATCATATGAGCCATAGAATAATATTTTCCACAAGACATAAAAGAATTTACTATACCAAGCAAATTTAAATACTCCTTTAAAAATAAATGATTGTCTATAGGTTGAAGCCGAATACATTTCTTCACATTCCCAAATTAACAGACTGTAAAGATGGCTTCGCTTAAAGGGAAAAAAGTGAATTTGGGAAAATTCCTTGCCTTTGCCCTTCCATCAACCAGCCCATGCTCCTTCCCTTGCTTTAGCATCACACTGCCACAGGGCCGACCATGCCAGCACTCTGTCCTAAATTTATTTTCTCCTGGTTTTCTGATCTACACTTATGCTGCCCTCTTTCCTTTGTTCTTTAACAAAATTGGCTGGCTCCTTGGGCTTCTGTAGCCAGTTGTTAGAATGAGATAGACCCAATGCACATCAAAAGTGAGAACAATTGATAAGGTAAAAAAAATTAGCTGGGTTTTATGCTTCTCTTGTGCCATGTAGCTTTTGGTTACCCTCCCAGGAGAACTGGGTCTCATAATAGGATACTAATGGGCTAAGGCTCCATGGTTGGATTAAGGTATCCCAAAGATGTAAGCTCTATGGGGATGGAGCGGTCAGGTCAGACTTCTCGCATCATCTATGCCTACCACGGTGCCTGGGCCATTGGAAGTACTCAATAAATAAAAATACCAAGAGAAGACCACAGCCTTAGAAAAAGCAGAGTTAGTGTGAAATGCAACTATTGAAACCTCATTGGAAATCTTGGGATAACTGAGGACACATTTAGCCTTTCTAAAATCATAGACAACTAACTATGAATATGTAGAAACAGCAAAATTCAAGATTTTAAACAGAATTTATAAGTCACTGCTTTGCTTTCAAAAACAAGCATTACCCCTGAGGCTGTAAGAAGTTGCCTAAATGTCACCGAGAGAAATCAAGGTAAGACATTTGGAAGAAAATATGGCTCCCCACATTTTTCCTTCCCCCTGGCTTGAATTTCTCATGATGAAAATAACTCTTTGAGGTTAGAAAATGACGATTTGAGGTTAGAAAATGACCAACACAATGCTTGGCCCATAGTAGGTACATAGTTTAAAAAAAAAAAAAGAATGAATGAAAGGAAGATATTGTCAGAACTTGCTTAGTTGAAAGGACCATCTGTGAGGAGCCATCGTGGGTGGTGCACAGCCAAAGGGCAGGTTGAGAACAGGACATATGGTAGAGAAAGAACAAGACTGGACCCAGGGTACAGCAGCAGCCGGACAGTGAGAGTCAGGGCACAGGCTTCTCCAAAGTTAATGACTGGCTCTTTTGCAGTGTTTGATCTTATTAGGACTGGACGTAATGCTGCTTAATTTTGTATTTTTTTTTTTAAAAAGAGATTTCCCGTTAAAAATAGAAGAAGGTGGACAAAGGGAATCATTGAATTTAAACAAAATGGCTGAGACAAGATACTTTACGTTCTGGATCATTTTGCATTCTGCCAGACACTTTTTTTTTTTACATTTTAACTATTTTGATTTTATTTCCATTTAGTCTATATTCATTTTTAATGCTTTATAAAATTCACATACCACAAAATTTACCCATTTAAAGCATACAAGTGGTTTCTACTATATTCACAGAGTTGTGTAACCTTTGTCACTAGCTAATTTTAGAACATTTTATCCCCCAGTGAATCCTTGTACCCATTAGCAGTCCCTTCCTATTTCCCCCCCCTCACTCCCTGGCAACCACTGACCTACTTTCTGTCTCTATGGATTTGCCTATTCTGGACATTTCTTATAAATGGAATAAAATAATACGTGGACTCTTGTGTATAGCTTTTTTCACTTAGCATAATGTTTTTGAGGGTTCATCCCTATCGTAGCACACGGCAGTACTTGCTACAACTGCTAAATAATATTCCACTGTATGGATATGACACATTTTCTTTACACGTTCTCCAGTTGATGGACATTTGGGTTGCTTCCACTTTGTGTTATTATGAAAAATGCTGCTATGAACATTCTTATACAAATATTTGTGTGGACATATGTTTTCATTGCTGGGTCATATGACCATATGCTCAACAATTTACATAAGCATACTCTATGCTTAACATTTTGAGGAACTGCCTGTTTTCCAAAGTGTGCCAGCCACTCTTGAGGTATCGATGTTTTAGTTCAATATATTCACAAACAAACAAAAAACAGGTAAGACCATAACCTCAAAAGACATAACAGTTTGAAATAGAACTATAGACACATCATTGGAATACCTTGGAATTTTGTGATTCAAAAGCCTCATGAGGGACACCAAGTGTACCTCAAGATAAATCTGTTATTCCTTGGCTTAGTAATCAACATTCTGGCTTTTTTCTGATGACCTCCACTTTTGCTTGCTATGTTGGCACTTGTACTGAAATCCCATTCTTCCATCTTATTAAATTTTGGGAACAGTCAACTTTCACAAAGATTCTATTTTTAGGAGTTTTGATATAACACATCAAAACATCTGGCTATATATAAATTTATTATTTAATTTTAACATTAAAAATTTTATCAGACTTTCTTAAATTGCTTGTGGGCAGATATTAGGTTGTATCCCTAGTGCTTTAAGATAGGGGCTAGGAAGGCAACCATATTTGTTGAATTAAAACTAAATTGCTTTTACCCAAGATTCCAGCAAATAATTTTTAACTTGCTATACACAAACAAAAACCAATAGTCTAGGCACACAAAATGCAACATATGAAACTTTTGTGTGGGTATATGTATGAACATGCATGTGAATATGTTTTTGAATGTACAGTTTTACCGTCTTTACAAAAGGACTTATAAGTGATAAACATTTTGGAAAGTACATGATGAATATTTTATGTTTCAGCAGCTTTCTTTCCCTGGAGAACAAATCTAAAGTACTCCTTTTACAACATTCTAACAGAAATCTACAAAGGCAAGTTAAAAAAGAATACACATTTTTGTAAACAGGTTTCATTCTTCCTGAAAAGACTTTAAAATCATATATGCCTGCCCTGGGATTTGGTGGTCCTACGCTAAGCTTAGAAAGAAAAATACATTCAGTTTATATGTCAGAACTACTTGAAATAAAGGCAGTCACCTTTTAAAAGGGCATATCAAACAGAGTGACAAATGTCAGGTACGATTTACAAAACTTCAGTAGTATAAATATCTGATTGTTACTTTTCACCAATTTCTCAAACTATATGGGTTAATATTTTAATGTGAGATAGAGAAACAATTTTTTATAAAATACTAATACTATGACAACTTCATATCCTGGCTGTAAAAAGAAGCTCAGTAAGTCAATAATAGCATTCTTGTAACACATATATTCCTCCTTAGTTGGTGAAAAACATGCTGTCCTGTAGATTTCCTTTGTCAATAGGAAAAAATGTATTTCAAAGATTAGATTTACAGTCCAGGAAAAAATCATAAAATTTAAATCAACATGAATTGATAAAATTTGTGAAATTTTTTTGAACTGAGAAATATTAAGAAGGAATTAAAGTGGGCCTAGACTTTTGTTCACGTTTCAAATCATTATAGCTATCTATGTTTTATATTAAGAAAAACCAGAGGCAGTGCTTGATGTAAAATATTCTGTAATCCTGGTTAAAATTAGCAATTAAAATTTGCTGATCGAGGTTACAGTGCAATATCTAATGCACAAATCACAGAGATTTGAGCACTTGCATAGTTGTTAAAAAATGTATCAAAAGGCCATAGGTTAACAGTAATGAATGTACGCTACATTATTATTATTAAAATATGCAATCTTTGATAATAATTTATTTGTTTTACAAATGCATTGGGGGGTTAAAATTTTTCAATTCATCTGTGACAAAGCATGAAATTCAATATTGCTCACCATGACCAATCCATGAAATTTGTCAACTTTGTTCCTGATTTTCACAGGGCCTTCCTCTTAGATGAAATGACCCACTGAACTGAGAGCATAGCAATTTTTTCATCTATGGTAAATCAGTTTAGTTTCCTAGGATTTATTACAGGCTTCAGACTTGAGCTTTTTATGATTATGAACCACTATGTATATAATCTCAACCGTATGGTGATTTATCTCACTGTTTTTTTCCCCTTTCTGAAAGTAGTTTTCTAAAAGTAGTTTTTAACTTGGGTTGCTAGAAGGAACAATCTGTAAACAATGGGTTTATTGAAAGTCAGAGTAGGTGAAAATTACAGGAAAATTGAAATCAAGGCTGTTAATTATTCTCAGAATATCTAACACAAAAGTCTCAAATTCACTGAAAATCAAGATTTATATATCCTCTTACTGGAATGTTATAAAAAGGAACACTTTACCTATTTATCCTAAGAAATAGAAATATTATGTGAATTTTTTACTATCAGGAAAAAAAACTATACAATTATTTAATCTTTCAAGATAAAAGTGATAATTTTAGAGGAAGATTTAAACAAAATGGTATTAATGTTTTACTATAAGGTCTATTTTAAGGCCGGGTACAGTGGGTCACACATATAAACCAAGCACTCTGGGAGGATCAGGTGGGAGGATTGCTTGAGTTCAGGAGTTCCAGACTAGCCTGAACAAGAGTGAAACCCTTATCTACTAAAAATAGAAGAACTAGCCAGGTGTCGTGGTATACATCTACAGTCCCAGCTGCGCAGGAGGCTGAGGCAGGAGGATCACTTGAGCCTGGGAGTTTGAAGTTGCAATGAGCTATGATGATGCCACTGAACTCTAGCCCGAGTGACAGAGCAAGACTCTTTCTCAAAAAAAAAAAAAAAATCTGTTTCAACTTCTATATCATTACAAATTTGAATCGAAATAACCAGAAATCAAAAGTACGTCAAAATTTTTAAATTTTTTGGTTGAGCTAAATAAAATATTTCAACATTTTTTCAATGTAATTAATTATTTCTATTTCAATTTGCCATTACTAGGTAAGGCACTAAAGTCTAATATTAAAAATGCAAATCTATGGCAGATTAACTGAAAGCGTGGGGCCTTTAGATCTCTTTAAGATTTGGGCATATTTTAGAACCATTGTTAAAAATTTATTTTTATTAGAGTATAAATCACTTATATAAAATTAGGAACTAAAGTATATTTTCAAAAGAGCAAAAAGCAACTAGATATGATTTTCTTTTTCATAGAGTATCAAAAAATGACTGAAATAATCAATCCATTAATATAATTTGATCATTTAAACAACTCAAATAATGAAGCTCAAAATGTTCCTGATTCTACTGGAACTTAACTGAATGGAATTGACCAATAGATATATAACACATTTTGGGTTAAATTGCTTTGGGAATTAAGAAACCGCTATTGGTTGGTGTTAATTTTATAAAATAGCCCAATTCACAGTATTAAAAATGCACATTAAGAAATTTCCACTTGCTACCTCACACAACTCAGTGTTATGAAAATAACTTTGTTAAATCACATTATATTATATATCATGATAGTTAAAATATATTTGATACTTACTTATATAATTCTGTTAATGGTGAAGTCAAAATGACTAATGTTGTAAATAGATTGTTACAATGGGTATGAATTTTTAAAATTTTATCATCTATATATTCATGAGGTTTCAGAAGTTTCTGTACAGATGTACAAACTGACCATAACATATTCTCAGTGCATATTAAAATTGTTGTGACATCAAGTCTAATGGAAAGAAAAATAAGAAAATCATGTTAAACAAAATAATCCCTTTGCTTGGTATATAGACTTTCATCCATATCCCTTGTACTATGCATATGTAAGAATAGAAAGATTTGGTTAGATACCAGAGCTTCAGAGATCAAAAACCGATAGGAAGCATCAAAGATACCTTCTGAATTTCCAGGTGTTAGATGTCTCACAATACCATTATCCTTAGGGATGGTGAGGTCTAAAATAATGTTCTAAGAGGTGCTTTTTTTGAAAAAAAAAAAAAAGTTTACTTTGCATTATCAGGATTCTGTTCAAGAAACTCAAGAGACTGTCCTTGAAATTAAATAGCTAGATGAAAAGAAAAATTTGCTATTATCCAAACAAATATGATAGGTAGAAATTTGGTAACAAACAGTTCTCTCACCCATGTGTATGCTGTCAAAAAAAATTTACGAAGTTGGTAACATGTTCTCCCAGGAAGTGGAAGATGAGAAGAAATGACAACAGAAGCTCAAGTTTCAGAAATTTCTAATATTAAATAAAGTTGTGAAAAATATGCTATATTATTTATCTTATTCATAGACTTATTTCTTTGTTTCCACCTTTCTTGAGTTTCAGTAGGGACTCAAAGATCTGTTTCAAGATTATTTTGGTATATGACTAAATTGAACATACCTCAGTTAATTTCCCATTTTTTTTCTTTAAACTCAGAGTTGAAGAAATAGAAGATAGAAATTTTGAAGCAATAAGAAGAAAAATAAGTTTAAGCATCTTTTAAAATGACATTTTGGCCTCAAATGTATTATGCATATAATAAATTTATATATATTAATAATACATGACACACATATAAGTTGTAAATATGGTTTGGTTATATAATAAGTAGAGGCAACTGGAATACTAAAAGCATCAGTAATAGCCTTTAGGGAGGTTTTATTGTACTTTGCATAGACTTTCTCTAATTGCTAAATAAACGATTACTAGTCCAAGACATACAAACACACACACACAAACACGCACACACACACATATACATAATCTGATTTCTAAAATAATGATGGTTTAGGAATGACCATTCAAATAAAAATATTTATATATTTTACTTACAAAAACTAGAAGCAATAATTCTAGCATTGTATGGCATTTTTATGCAACCACCCAGAAAATAAAACCCAAAAGTCTCTATAGTACAGTTAATTAATTAAATATACTACCTATTTCATGAGCTAACAGTAAATCTGATTTCACAAATATCTCATAATGACTTGCCATCTCACAGTCAAAAGTGATTTATACTACATAAGGAAAAGAATGAAGGTATTCTTTGCTCTCAAAAGGAATTTTCTGTCTATTCTTCAGAGCTCAATCTTTTTTTTTTTTAAAAAAAGCTTGGTCAGTAATTCAAAACAGCCTGTGTAAAATACCATATTTATGAAACACTGTAGCAGGACCTAAGCGCCCTTAAAATTGCAGCATGCTTTAAAAGAACATGATCAGGAAATGATTCCTCCTGCAAAAAAAAAAAAAAAAAATCCTCCGATGTCTATAGTTCTTCCTCAAAAATATCTGGAAAAAAATTTTGTATACCTAAAAGACAGATCTTAATCACATTAGCTAGAATATTTATTTAACAAAAAACCTCCTCTTCATATAGACCATTGTTGTCATGTGAGCCCATTTGTATAATATTCATTGCCTAGATAACTCACAGAATTGCACTATAATTCAGTCTTTTATTTAATGCTCAGTAACTTTGCTCCTCATCTTCTGTGATTTCACATTTTGTTGAACTGACTTTTAGTAATGCACAGTGAAAAGAAAAGAAAAAATAGAAGAAAAACGAAAGAATTAATTAGAATATATTAAGGAGAAAAATGATTAGACAAAACAGTTTCCTTAATGAAGATAAACTTCTATATATAGACTTTAAAAAAACCAACTAAAATCCCCTGGTTGCATAGACAAATTGTTCCATCATAGCACAGCTGCTTTTTTCTCCATTTCAGGGCCTTAATTTTCTCTCTTTATCTCATTAAACTTTGTATATATATGTCCTAGATTACAAGACATCTTGAATCATTTTTTAGAAACAAGTAGGTTCTACATACAATTTTAAGAAGAAAAAAGAGCAAATTTATTTTGATTCAGGTTCCACATTTCCGCTGAAGTACCTCAGGAGAATTGAATATGATTTCCTTTCAGATGTTAGAAACATGTTAAATATACAAGGAGTAATGTCATGAGATTCGGAAAAACATTGTTTTATAACAACTAAGGAAAAAGTTTTCTTGAGGAACAATATTTTTCAAAACTTCAATTACCTTATCTGTGGAGTTCTCTTGTAAGTGGGATGGGCTCGAGCATATCTGGAGGCCAGGAGACCCAAAGATTTCTCCAGCACTTCTGCTAGAATCTCCTGGGCTAACTTAGAAGACAGAATGGTCCAGAGATCGTGATGAAGAGCCCAGCAGAAATAATGCCACATCTGGATTGAGAAGGAGCATCTTTCCCCCTGGCAAAACCACCGCACATTAAACAATAGAATCACCTCTTCCAAAATGTCGATTTTCTTCCTATAAACCTAATTAGTTTAGGCTGAAAGGAAACTTTGACACACTCGATGACCAAGAAAGATTTTTGACAAGATGTAAAACATCCTTATTGACAAAGGGACATATGTTTTATTTCAATTACAAGAGTCGATATTCTAAAGCAAAGCCAGACCACAATCATTTTAACTTAGTATATTCTTGGGTTACCTACTCTTAGCCTAGGGTTTAATATTTACTTTTAAACAATCAGCTTTGTAGTTGCTGAACAAGTCATACTAACTAGTTTAAGATAGTGGACTGATTCTTCTAAAATTAAAATCTGTTTTAAATTGTTTTTAGTAGATATATTTTTCTATTAGCATCATTGAGGTAATTTTATAAGTGCTTCAGATTTCACACTATAATGAAATGATAGGAGCAAAAATAAATTTGCATACTATATTCTTATGAACATTCTTGAAACCGAGAGAGATTGGTAACTATTGAAGATTATTACATTAGGCTATTTTGCATATAGCGAAATTTGTTTAATAACGATACTAGCAACAGATACTACAATAGTCTAATGTTACAAGACTTTGTAATGGAAAATGAACATATCATCATGTCTTAGTATTTTTGTGGTACTTCATACTTCCAAGGGGCCATATGCTCATTCTTTTCCACCCCTCTACAGATATCTTCTGTGTGCCAAGTTTTCCCTGACTGCAGAGGGAGACCTAACAATGGCCAAGGCCAAGGGGAACAGGCAGAAAGGAGAAGGCAGCCTCAAGTGATTTACAAGCACTTGAGGTAACATGCAATCCCAGAGGTATGCTAGTAGTGTGACCTCATTTTCTTCAAACTAGATCAAAAGATTATTTGAAATAGGAAGAAGAGAATGCACTCTTCAAGCATTATCTTGATTATGCTAATATATCAAAAGTTAAACTAGTGAAATTTCCTATCATATCTCTAAATAATTCTCTTTGACTTAAAATTTCTGCTTTGCTCACTATTTATATTTCTCGAACAAATGTCAGCTAAAAAAATCTGCGGTTCTTTTGTACCAAAAATTGATAGTTTCTTATGCAGATACTTCTATTAGAATTCTCTTTACACATTACTCTTCTGATAGTTCTTTGATTACTAAAATCTTTTGCAGTTGCTGTAACAATAATAATTTATAGTTATCATATTGACTTTCATGTGGAATTTATAAATGAGTAGAATTGGTATTCCTTGGGTAGGAAACTTCATTATCAAAATGTCAGAGTCAAGTTCAAACTGGAGGGGACTTTGGCTACTGGCTTCTGACTTCCTAATTAGATGAGTATCTAAACTGTTTACGAAAAAGAAATTATAAAATTAATGCTGAAGTAGCAAAATGATAGTTTCTTATGGTTTCTTTGTTGTGTGTTCTATGATGAATACTTATTAAACTGAGAAAGGAGTTTTAAAGCTTCATTCTCTTATACTTTTTATGTTATGTAAATTAAAGCAAAACTGACCCAGGCTGATGTAGTGAATAGTTTGAATGATTTACACAAACTTTCCCCATGGCAATGGATGGGTGTTAATTATAAATGTGATTAACACGATTTCTCATATTCTTCAAAATGTGAAAAACCAATTTTCTTAATAGCTACTTTATATCAGTAAAAGACAATTTAGGCATACAGATTTCTTCTCTTAAAAGTAAAAAACCTCATATTTAGGACTTTTTAAAATATAAACTTCATATTTACTTGAAAATATTCCAAACTGGTCTTTGTTCTAAAATTTCTTTTAAAAATTCATACAACTTCAATGTATGCAAGGGTTTTCATTAAACTAAATGTGATTCATTTATTTTTCTGACCTGGTTCCCTATTTGTTGTCATTTCAAAAGTATTCTGCTAGTAAACATCTGTTATTTTTGCAGACCTACTATAATGTAAACAGATGTGAGCTTTTATTTAGATTATATATCAGGAAACAAGCAGCTGGGCTTTATTATAGAAGCCACTCAATATTATCTTTGAACAGACAATTCTTTATTCTTTGACTATTGGAAAACACAAGTTTCTAAAATTGAGCAGATGTCAACTGTACTAAAAGCTTAATTTTAAACATGTAATCTGAACACCCACTGTGCCATCTGACCAGCACCTCATCAGAGAGATACAGAACTCTTTGACTCTCAACCTGACAGTTTAGAAAATGGAAATAATGTATCTAGGGCTCACTTGCTAGCACAAAATATGAGCAAATGTTGCTTCGTATCTTGTAAATTCTTGTACTATTTCTTTACTGTGCTCTGCGCATGGCGATAGGTTACCTGGAGATCTCTAGCCTATCCTTCGCCTCTAGTCAGGCAGATATGATCTGCTTTCCTTTCAAAACAGACCTGATAAACATACCAGTTCTGTTTCACAAATCAGTTGGAATAATGGGGAGAGGAGAAGAAAGGGGTGCAGTAAGTGAGATAAAACCATGCCAGGTACTTCAGTTGTCAAAACAGTTTTAAATATGTGCTATTTTTAGAAGGTTCTTATTTTTGGTAAATAGAAAAGCAGTATCACTTTATTTTTCTGAGCATAAATAACCACCAGTAACTCTGCAATTAAATTGTAACTACTGACCATGTAAGTATATGGAAGCTACAGTACCATGTAATCACAGGGTAACTGTCTCGTTATTTCTGTCTTTGAAGCTAAAGCCTTGTCATAAGACCTAAGAGCTGCATGTTACATGGTAATTTGGTGTTTCTTTAAAAAATACTTGGTAACTTCAATAACAGGTTCTCAATGCATCCACTTATTATTTATACTTTACAACTATTCTAGTCCCAATTTGCATAAGAGGAAACATAATACCCCTGTGTTGAACATATAGTGAGATGATACCTGTTCTTCACTGAAAACATCATATAAAATTGCTCATTAGTATGCTGACATATTGAAATAGTTTGAAACATGAGATGGATTCATTTTCAACCTGTTTACCTCAAGTCAAATAAGGAAGCTGAGATGCTGCCAGGAGAGAGGAAGACCAATACTTTCATTCTTATCTCAGGCTACCAGCTGCACCGTACCACTTTCTTTTTCTCATTCTGCTCACTGCTACCACTACTGTTTGAAGTATGGCAGGTTTGGAAACCCTATAGGAATGCTCTTGCAAAAAGAAAAACTATCTGGGAAGGGCCTCTAAAGGACAGATGAAATGGCCTTAGAAAAAGTGGAAAGTCCTTTACGAGAGCTTCTTATTAGCTGTTCCTCAGTATTGTGGCAACATTTATTATAATATCTCAGGCATAAATGGAGCCACAGGAATCTTGAGTGCCAGGAGAGTGACAGGGGTGACTCTATTGAATAGAACTCCACTCTGCTTTTCTCAATACTCTACAATGATCGGGACAATTAAGAATGAAAGTCACACAATCTAATCCAGAGGAAAGGGTGAAATCAAAAAGCTAATGAAGCTGGGCTTGGCTGTGAAATTTTTTAAAAACCCTGATTACTTTTTATTAAGATATTATAAATGTTTTATCCTGCCCTGGAATCAACTTCAAGGAATTTCAAATACTGTGGTATGTGTATAATCAATGAGATTCAGGGGAAGAGAAACTAATGAAACCTGATGATGAATAATTTTAATCGATACTGGGTTTACTTGCATTAGGCTTTAATTTGCTAGAAATTTGGGATTTCAAAACGTGGGCTAAATGAAAATAGGTAAGCTATAAATGATCAGATGGGTCTTAAAGTGTACTCATAAGAACATACAATGAGAAGGGAAAAAATAAGTATGAAGAATAAAGCTGCTTAATAAAAAGTATTTATCAAACACAGATGGAAATATATAACAAGAAAAAAAGTAAAGGATACTCATAACTTGGTACCTTTGGGAAAAAGTACAAGGTTGTAGCATTTTGGCATTTCTATCTCTATGAGTTTTCATCGTATCCCATTATATTCCAATTTATTTAGCACTGCAACATTGCAGCTCAAATTAAGTTATTTTTACTTTTAAGCAGAAGGAGAGCTCTGATGTCTAATTTATTTCAGGTTTTTAAAAACAGTGTTTTTCCTAAGTATGAATTCAATATTTAAAAAATATTATCCTAACAGCCTTCGTGTGTTAGTAATGCCAAGCTCATGTTTCTAATTAGCCAGAAAGCAGGTAGGCAGTAAAACATATTTGTGTAAAAAGGAGGGATAGTAAACTTAACTTCACACCTCATAAAAAGCTTTGTAGTCATCCCAGTGGTGGCTCTCAGCATCCTGTAAAATGCTTGTAGCACAAACTCTGACGCAGTAGTTCGTAACCTGAAACTGCAGAGTGTTGATGAATTCCTGATATCGTTGGACAGGCACCAGGAATATGGGTCTGTTCAGAGAGAATGATCAAAGAGACAGAGATTTAATGCCTGTGCGGTAGGAGGTAACAATCTTCAGTACTACAAATGGTTTTGATTATTAGATATCAATCATTCATTTCCTCTTAATGCTGAAGTCTGCCTTCACATTCACTTTCCAAAAAGAAAAAAAAAAAAAAGCTGGTCTTTGTTTCGCAAGTCCTTTGAAAATGTACATCTGCTGTTTTACAAATATGCACTTCAACTCGAGACAAACTGCATTGTCAATACATCATTCAAAAATAAAAGTATTCTTTGTAAGCCTATTATTAGAGATCAGTGCATTATTTAGGCATTAGGTTATCGTTATTATTAGAGAACAACATGCACTTGTCAGAACCAACTTTTATAAAGATATCACATGTCCCACAAACATACTCTTTTTATTTTTAAAATATTATAATTTTGTAGATGTCAATTATCTCATAAACTGTTTAAGTATATTCTGTAGAAACAAAATGATTTCTGACACATTTAGTTTATAAATTCAAGTATGAATCACATCGTCTGACTACTTGTGAGAATTAAAGAAATATCACAGTTATATTCTACCTCGGCCAAATTTGCCTTATCTTTAGCTATTTATATAACACTGTTTTCTTTCATAACCAAGGCATTGCTAAGGCTGAATAAAAAATATAGACTAGATTCTTAGGGTCACATGGGACTGCTAAGTTTACGTTTTCCCTTTGCAAGGAGCCAAGTTATGTCTGGAGAGTACAAGGGCAACCAGAAAGACCACGTGGTAATTAATACCTGTGATCATTTGTATCTCTATACAGAAAACATATTTTCTTTTTAGGCTACAAATACATGACAATTAAGACTGTCTGATGTTTCCTCTTCTAATATTATACTATGGACAATTTATTACTAAATGGATGTCCTGAAATATGTTTACATTGGTCATTAGAATACATTAAATGCAATTATTCTTTATGTCAGCTCCTAATAGCCTGTTGGCTTATAAACAAAAGAGAAAAGTGAATATTTCACAAATGTGTATAGGTGAGACAAAAACAAGTTTATTCTTCCTTTTCGATGTGGTCAGTATAATGTGCCTTACAAAATGGGAGAGTACATTTAGTCATATCATAACAACAGGGAGAAAATAGTTGCCTCAAATTAGAGTCCAGAAAATGCAAGGGTCTTTTGAGTATGTCTTTAGAGACAGTACCTTTGCTACTACCTATGTTCATATCTAGTTTAATAAATCCCATGCTCCACCTTTTTGACATTTCCTAGTCAAGACAAATGAAAACAATTCACCATGTAAATTAGGATTTTCTCTTTTTCAAACCTTATCAAAATATAACTCCTGTGATATCCAAAGATTACAGGTTTCTTTAAGCACAGCCATCACCTTAATTTAAACGAGACTCACTTTTTAGTAGTTTCTTTCATCAAATTCTCATACTGCGTGAAATGCTGGAAAACATACACTGCTGTGGAGAGGAGTGTGTGCAAGTTTTTCAGGGGTGCTCTGGAAGGAACCTCCTTGCCTCTCTCTTGCAGTCTCTCCAGGACAGCTGTTGCCACTTTACAAAAGGCTTCCACCAAGTTTGCTCTAATTTCCTGAAAGGAATCATCTCTGCATGCCAGAGCCAGTGGAAGCAATGTGTCGAGTTTTTCCATGATGTCAGAACAAAACTAGGGAGAAATAAATGTGGCACTGAGTTATTTGTACTCTGACAGCGCCAAGTAATTTATGTACAGTGGAGCCAAATTCCTAAATAATGAATTTGGCATCAGACATAAATATAATGATGCAGCTTTATAATAATCGATTTCTCAGTTGTAGAAAGTTAAATGTTTTATGTCAAATAAGGAAATACCAAAATGATGCTTCTCTATATATAACCTTCAAACTTTATGCTTACCAGACAGGCATTATGAAAAACTCATGAACCAGCTTTACATGACAATATCTTTATTTATAGTTAATAGAACTCAGAAAATATGTATCCTTGATATAACGGTTGCATTATTTTTTAATTTATTCTGATTTTCTTTTGTTAAATTTTCTATAAAAGTTTTTTTAGAATTAAACACCACATATGAATGCCAGTTTAATTTAAATAATCTAGAAGCATCAGAAACAATCTCATGTAGCATCTTCTTATTGGTAAGGTGACAGCAACTTTCAGAAATAATGTGTCTAGTTTTTCGTTGTTTATTATGTATCTGCTCTTTGTGATGGCAGAGGGAGGTATGGTAGATGCGAAGATGAAGGCTGCCTCCACATCGGACCAGCCAACAGAGTTCCCTAGGGAATGTTCCGGAGCCTGAGGGTGACGGTAGCAGAATAAGGAGGTCATCTCCAAAGACTCTCCTTTTAAAACATTCCAACCATAGATTGCTGAGCTCATATGTCAAGTAACTGTATTTACTTCCTATTTTCTCAGTATGTTCTGTGACTTTCAAAACACATATAAAGATTTAAGGCTGATGCTTAATGAAATGGGATGTTCATTAAGGTGTAAACAAAGATTTTCAAATTGCTCAAACCGAAAATAGATACCCCCTTTAACCTCCTAAATTTCTCCTAGAGTCATTTAAAGGTAAAACCAAAACAGTTTTCCCAGTGTTTCCCAGCTCCCCATGAAGTCACAGAGGTCCCTTTTGGTTGCTTCAGATTTATGGAGCAACAAGCTATTATAGCAACAGGTGTAAGTCCTTTTTTGTAGCAATAGCCCAAGGATATCAGAGAAGAAAACTGGTTCTGGGTCAAGTATCAAGTATTTTCCAAGTGACTCCACTATTTTATCTATGGGTTCCTTTTGCAATGCTTTATGTTTTTTAAAAATCCCATCATACCAGTCAGCAGTCTGAAAGGATTTCACTTGATACTCGCCTTTGCAATTTTCTTTGGTTGTTCCTCCTCAGGAAACACATGGCTGTCTTGCCAAACTTGCTGGACATTTACAAGGTTCATAGCATAGCTCACAGCTGAAGACCTTTCATTCTGTTCCTGCTGGAGAATTTTTGTGGAAAAATCTTCAATTGCAATTGTTATGCTACATGCCATGGGAAGAAATACTTCTTTAAATGCACTTCTCCAGCCAAAATCTAGTAAAGTAGCCTGAAATATAAATTTATATAAAGTCATATTAATCTTAACTCAGCAACAAATGTTCCTATTGTTATAGATATAAAATTATTACTTTCATTCAACATTGAATGTAGATATTCTTTGACATACTATAAAAGCCATTCTTACAACCTGAAAAATATTACCTAGTGAATAAAGCAATATACAGAAACATGTGCATTCTTTACACACAGTAATATGCTGACATTTCATTTTAATTCATCAGTGGATTTAATAAAAAACTTTTTTCAAAATTTAATCTCTTAAATATAGTTCAATAAAGTCATCTTTACAAGAGCAGAAAGCTATACTTACTATTTATCGTATAAAGCAACCTTTAAATTCAATATATTTAATAAAGTCTAAATTAGATTTTTATAGCCTTTTTTATAGTTTATTGTTAACAAGTATTGCAACATAAGACAGCATTTAATATTCAATCTTTTATTTCTTTTTCACTCTCAGAAATCCAGACAAGCCAAAAAATAGCTATAAAAAATAAATTTCTCAGAAAACACACCATTGTACCTTGCTAGATTTTTACCTGCTTAGGATTTTATTTAGTTTCTCCACTACAGAGTGGTAAGAAGTACTACATTTGTTCCAAGAATGAAGAATTTAAAAGATCTGCATTGTTTTGTGTGTAGAGGGGAGTAGAATGAGTTGGGGTAGAGTCTGACGTTGTCTTGTTTTCTTTATTCTTTCGGTCTATGGCTCATATGGCAATATTGTTATGAATGTCTATTTTCCCCAAGGCCCCTAACTTTCTCTAAAGTACTAAAGACGTCATGGGTAGTAGGCTGACCCTAGGCTTAGAATTAGACTTTCCCTGTTTTAATGTAAACTTATTTATAATAACATGCTACCTACTCCAACTTCAGAAAACCTTGGGCTCTACATCCCTGACTGCACTACTTATTTTTCTTGATCTCAGTTTTTTTGTTAGAAAAATAATGGAGCTGAATTGGATGATTTCTATGGTCCCTCACAGTCTAAAATGACTGAGATTATGGATCCTAAGCCTAATTTGCTTGGATGTACACCCCATTCAGCATTAATTTACTGCTTTTTATATATACTCATACAAAGTAATACAGGTGATTCATTTTCTAGAGCTAAAATTCTATGATTCCAAGACTCTATAATCAGAAAAAGTGGCTCTTGTTCTCATCATACTCATAATTAAGTTGTAACTGAACTTTCATTTTCAAAGTTTATTTGGACCTTTAGCATCATAGGGCCTGAAACACATCTCTCTTATCTTATATTTGCATAAAATTTATCAATAATTGAATCTACTCAGCTCATATAATCTTCTTTCTTATAAGTGCAGCTTTGGAAGTGGTGTAGTTATAGCTCTGTGCTGTAATAGTAATTCCTTGGGACATACTGATGATAGAAATGGAAAAGGGAACCTACCTCCATGAAAGTTAAAACAAAAATAAAATTCTGATTTTTGTTCTCCCCGTCAAGGCATGTCTATCCATTAAAATCATTCATTTATTCATTCATCAAGAAAATATGTTCTGGTAAAAATTGCCATTAATTGCCATGGCTGCAGTGAAAAAAAAAATTGCATGTGCAGTGACATTTACATTTTCTCATGATAATTTATACATGATTATAATGTATTGGCCTATCTGAATTCTCTTTCCAAAATATTGAAAAACAAACACATTAATAGCTCCTCTTTAAAAAGAAAACTGGGCCAGATATGGTGACTCATGCTTATAATCCCAACACTTTGGGAGGGCAAGGAAGGAGGATTGCTTGAGGCCAGGAGTCTGAGACCAGCCTGAGCAACATAGCAAGACCCCAACTCTACAAAAAAATTTAAAAATTAGCTGGGTGTGGTGGTACATGCATGTAGTCCTAGCTCTTTGGGAGGCTGAGGCAGGAGGATCCCTTGAGCCTAAGAGTTTGAGGTTGCAGTGAGCAATGATCAGGCCATTGCACTCCAACCTAGGTGACAGAACAAGACCCTGTCAGAAAGAAAGAAAGAAAAAAAGAAAGAAAGAAAGAAAAAAAGAAAGAAAGAAAAAGAAAAAAGAAAACTGAAAACCTTTACTCGCTCAAACCTCCTTCTAAAAGTCTATTATTCTTATGATATATAGTTTGCTTACTTCCCAGCTGATATTTGTCATCATACATATTCCAGTTAGAATAGAGAACATTTACTAGTTGATCCAAGAAAAAAGAGATATATGATTTTCTGTTCTGTGCACAAAGTAATTATCTAATTTCTTGGTACTGATTTTGATTTTTGGTTAAAGCACAATATATAACTTTGAATTTCTTGATTATTTCTCTTGCTTTCTAGGCTAAAATGATATGTTATTTTATTTTTTAAATATTTATCTAGTATATAAGTAAGGATCCATTTAGAAAACAGAAATTATTCAAGATATTTCAAAAGGAAAACCTTTAATGCAGTGTGTTGGTGATAGAAGATTTGAGGAGTCAAATATGGATAGGCTGTGAAGCCAGACAGATATTAGTAGAACAGGAAGCCACAACCAGCCCTCGGGCTAGATGAACAAATGAAGGGGGCTGAGTGTGGGACACCAGCTGCCGCCAGTTGCAGTAAAGGCAGACCTACCAGGTGGAACTGGAATCACGCAGGGAGGGCTGCATGGTGGCAGCGGGGCTCATGGGGGAAACAGAGAAGTCACAACCTGCTTCCTAAAACAGAGAGAGGGCAAGAAACACCCTGGATTCTCTGTGACTCCTACACTCCAGTCTTCCATCAATGCATTCAATTGGCCAAACCTTCCCAGAACCCTGAAAGCAAGGAGCCTAGAAGACGTAATTCTCTGCAGTACAGAGCAGAGCAGAAGCATGGTAATGGATCTTGAGAACAAACAAGCACAGGTTGGGCACACAAAAATATGAGGCCAGTTCAAACTGTTCTTTCCTTTCCCTTTTTAATCTCCATTTCCTCACCTTTCAACAATCATCTCCAGCCTGCATTCTCCAAGTGCAGACCCTGAGTCAGGATGAGAACAAAGATCTCTTGACTCCCAGCTCCCTACTCCTCCAATGGAACAGATTGTGCAAGAGAACAGTGTCCCTACTAAACTGAATTTTCTCAAAAACTTATAAGCCAATTTTCAATCAGAAATTATTTTTTTAGTGGCAAAGGACAAAACTCAAGGCATTCTGATTCATAATGGACTCATAGACACATGGTGATTACATTATACATGAATTTTTAAAAAACCACCCTTTTTTCCTCACTTACCTCTTTTACTGGTAGTAATTGCTCTGAATAAATACTGGTTTCATTTGTTCTAGGTTTCTCTATTACTCCTCTATTGAATTTCTCCAAAATTCCTAAGAAATAGAAAAGAAACACACAAACATACATTTATAAGAAAAGCATACTGGATGTGATTAATAGATTCAGGTTAAAATTAATTATGTAGAGAAGCTCTATCCACATATATATATACACACATACACACACACACACACACAGTCAGCAAGATGTAGGGCTATGACACCATCACAATAATGGCAGAATCAAGATATCTAGAGTCCTTTTCCATATACAGCTTGATGAAATCTGTGTGCTAGATACATTCATATTTAATGTACATGAATATATAATCTATAAAATAAAACCATTTGTCATTAATCCACTCTCATGATGATAATATAAAGTAAATTAAGAGAACAGAGTAAATATTAATTTCCTTGTTCATTTAAAAAAGAATTTTAAGGTAACACATTTAAAGCCTGGTGGTGTTTCCTAGCACATTAACACTTTCTTTCTTGAAACAAAGAACAAAAATACATAGACAAACATCACTTTGGGAAGCCAAGGCAAGAGGATTGTTTGAGCCCAGTAGTTGGAGATCAGCCTGAGCTATATAGTGAAACCTGTTTCTATTTAAAAAATTCTAAAAATTAAAAATTAGCCAGCATGGTGGCCTGCACCTGTAGTGCCAGCTACTTAGGAGGCTGAGTCAGGAGGATCTCTTGAGCCCAGGAGTTTGAGGTTGCAGTGATCTAGGATGATGCCACTGTACTCTAGCCCAGGCAACAGAGTGAGACTGTCTCAAAAACATAACAAAAGAAAAAGAAAAAGAAAAATTATACTCTTAAGCATATCAGTGATTCATTTGAAAAACACAGATACTGGGGCAGATATAAAATTATCCTTAGCTTCTAAAATAAAACATTTCCTTGATTTTTATTTTTCACAATTAACAAAACTCTTTTTGATGGGAAAAAAATAGATCTACAAAAATGTAATAAATAAACACTCCAAAAAGAAATCTTTCCATTTTTCCATTAAGGTTATATTAATGATAGTTTGATTCAATATGAATAATTCAGCATTTACCTTTTTTTCCCTTCAGACTTGGTATGAGATGATGAATTATACAGATAGTCGAATTTTTCTTTTTTTTCTAATTTACCAAGAATTGTAAGAATTAGTCACTCCTTATGCCCTGGGCAAAGCAAATTTCAAAACCAACATTCTTGTACATAAAGTACTCTAAAAGCAAATATTCCATTTGGTAGGCAATAGCATCACCCTTTTGGGAAATTTTTATCAGAGTCTATTCTGAAGAAAAGTTTTCATCAGTTCTAGTGTTTTGTAATTATTTTTGGATTTGTGAACACTTCCGATAACTTGATTAAAGTGATAAACACTATATACAGAAGTGCACAATACGACCGTATGGCAGCCATGTGTGCATCACTCACACACACACACACACAATTGGGGATTCCCAGGCCCTCTTGTAAAGCTCATTCACGAACTCCATGGGCCCATGACTGCAGTTTAAGAATTCTGTTCCATTTATCAAGACATATCACCACATAGAAAAGGTTTTAGACTCAAGTGTTATACCATTTAACTTAAAATGCCTTTACTATGGTTTGCATTTTATGATGTCTTTTTAAGAAGATGGTGTTCTAAATAAGGATCAGTTCTAATTGAAATAAAATATAGATTAATCATAGATTTTTAAATAAAAGAAAACTGAAACTACAAATGTATAAAAAGCCAGGCAGGGTGGCTCACACTTGTAATCCTAGCACTTTGGGAGGCTGAGGTGGGAGGATGGCTTGAGGCCGGGAGCTAGAGACCAGCTTGAGCAAGAGTGTGACCCCGTCTCTACAAAAAACAGAAAAATTAGCCAGGCGTGGTGGTGTGCCTAGGAATTTGAGGTTACAGTGAGCTAGGATGATGCCACTGCACTCCAGCCTGGTTAACAGAAAAAGATCCTGTCTCAAAAAAAAAAAAAAAAAAAAAAAGAATTCCATTAAAGGATTCATACAGAGAAGACGTTTTAGGACACAAATGCAGAAACCATAAAATAATTCCACACAACAAAAATATCATTAACAGTCAAAATAGGTATGACAAACTGACTTGACAATCTTTCTCAAAATGTCCACTTTTTGAAAATTAATAGATTTTATGTTTTAGAAAAGTTTTAGGTTTACAGAAAAATTGAGCAGAAAGTGCAGAAAGTTCCCACACACTTCCTCCCTGCCATGTTTCCCCTGTTGTTAATATCTTGCAATGATGTGGTACATTTGTTACAATTGACGGACAAATATTGAAATATTATTATTAACTAAAGTCCACAGATTACATTAGGGTTCCCTCTTTGTGTTGTGCAATTCTATGGGTTTTGCCAAATCCATGATGTCATGAATCCACCATTACTGTATCACACAGAATACCTTCACTGTCTTAAAAATTCCCTTTGCACCACCTATGCATTCCTCCTCCCCTCCCCCTTCCTCCTGGCAACCACTCAGCTTTTCACTGTCTTTACAGTTTTGCCTTTTCCATAATGTCATATAGTTGGAATCATACAGTGTGTAGCGTCTTCACAGTGGCTTCTCTCACTTACAATGTATGCATTTAAGATTCCTCCATGTCTTTTCATGGTTTGACATCTCATTTCTTTTTATTGATGAATAGTATTCCATTGTATTGATGTACCATGGCTTGTTTATCTACTCACCCACTGAAGAACACTTAGTTGCTTCCAAGTTTTGGCAATTACAAATAAGGCTGCTATAAACATTCGTGTGCAGGTTTTTGTGTGGATGTAAGTTTTCAATTCATTTGGATAAATATCTAGAAAGTGCAATTGCTGGATCGTATGGTAAAACTATGTTTAGCTTTGTAAAATACTGCCAAACTGTCTTCCAAAGAGCCTGTACCATTTTGCATTCCTAACAGCAATGAATGAGAGTTGCTCCACATCCTTGCCAGAATTTGGTGTTGTTAGTGTTTTGGATTTTAGCCATTCTAATAGGTGTGTGGTGGCATCTTGTTCTAATTTGCATTTCCCTAATGACATGATGTTGAGCATCTTTTCATATGCTTATTTGCCATCTGTATATCCTCTTTGGTGAGGTGTCTGTTTAGAACTTTTATGCATTTTTAAACTGGGTTGTTTGTTTTCTTGTTGAATTTTAAGAGTTCTTTGTATATTTTGGATACAAGTCCCTTATCATATATGTGTTTTGCAAATATTTTTTTCTTAGTCTGTGGCTTATCTTTTCATCCTTTTTATGACCATATCCTTTTACTTGGCAATTTCACTTCAGAAACTTACCCTCGAGATATAGTTATATATTATAAACTATAATATATATCTATATAAAAAATAGTTCAAGGAAATTTGCCATATCATTGTTTGTGGTAACAAATATAGAGGAAATAAAAAACCCTAAATTTCCATCAATGAACAACTGGTTAAATTATGATACAGACACTAATGAAAAACTATTCGGCTGTTAGAAAGAAAGAGGTGTTTCTACATTTTCTCAATTTTTAATAAAAGAGACCATCTACATAGTATGACAGGATTTTGAGTTATTTTAATATGGGGATATAAACAAAACTAGTTATTTGTTTGTCCTGTACAAAAGTTTTACCATGTGCATGTGGTATTATTCAAAAACAATTTTTGAAGAAGAAAAAATAATAAGAATCAAGTTGTTAATGACATGAAGCAACAACATTTGGATTCTAATGTCATTTTACTTTCTTTAGATAGCTCATAAAACTAGCTAATTTAAAAGACATTTACCCCAGAAAAATAGCACTAGTTTGAAGTATAAGCTTTGTAGATCTGTTTCTGGAAATAACTATCTGCCATTGTGCCGCTATAGTTTAAGACTTATGGGAAAAGTTAATTATCTTGTATTTATCATTTCACTCCCAAATACATTATGTTTATTCACTCAAAGTAATGTGCTCAGATGTTTATACAAACCATCTGCCTATATTCAAGATGAGTAAGAAAAAAAAGAAGCTTCCAAGACTTTTTTTTCTTGCCGGTGAGCAATTCTGTAGTAATATAGAAAATGAATTATCATGGATTATAATCTTTAAAATATAATCACCTCCCAAAATTGAGAAGATATTTTAAAAAACTTAATTCTATACAGAGAAGCAGGAGGGATCTTTTTAGGTAGAATTAGTAACATGGAATCCACATTAATAAGATATCTTGTGGTTTTAAGGAATGATGTCATTTTTATATTTGTTTGGAATTCAAAATGGTCTATTTCAAAATTTGGCAAGGTAAAACTTTATGAGCTCTGTGAACATGTAGAGAATTAGTTCACATATTTAAAATATGTTGAAAATTCTATACATTTATTATCATTGTCTAGACAAAGTAGCCCATTTTTAGCTCATTGCTCTAAAATATGGTTACTTGCATGTAATCAACATTGGTTACTTTAAGAGCATGCCTAGATTAAGAACCTCAGAAGAGTGCAGAGGGTCACAAGAATACCAGCTGCTCAACAGCTTCCCCTACAGAGTTCTCTGTGGTTCATTTTACACTTCTGGTTAGTTTCCACACTGCCACTTTCTTTCATAGAGAGTAGAGGTTGGCAGTACTTCCCTGTGACATCCACTTTCACACCCAAATTGGTCTTCATAGGTTCCCATTATGTGCACTACAAAGCAATGTGCCTTGTTGGCAGCTCTAAATGGGAACTACAAGTCTTTCTTTTCTTCACTGTTCTTTTTCTGGCTCACAAGCAACCTCCCACCAAAAGCTGGATCTGTAGAAGAGACTACATCCAAGAGATAATACCATGAAAAAGTATGAAGAGAAGCCCAGGTGGCCACCTTGCAAATTTCCAATGTGGAAGCCTTCGACCTCTCTGCCCAAGAAACAGCTAAAGTCCTAGTGTAATGAGCTTTACAAACCCTGGGAGCCTCTTTACCTTAACTACATACGCCTCCCTAATACAATCCCTTAACCATCTAGCTAAGGAACTCTTAGAAGCCATTTGACCCCTCTTAAGACCCCCTAAGAGTACAAACAATCTTTCAGAAGATCTGAAATCTTTGATTCTTCTGAGACAAACCCTAAGTGTTCTTCTTACATCCAATTGAAGCAGCCATTGCTCTTTGTCATTGCTGGGGCTAAAGAAAAATGAGGGCCAAGAAACCTCCTGGTTTAGATAAATCTCAGATGCCACCTTTGGAAAAATTGAGGAACTGCCCAAAGAACAACTTTATTCTGAAGGAGCATTAGAAATGTCCCATAAATCAAACCCGAGACCACTCCAAAGATATCATCACCTAATATAGAAAGGCATCATAATAGTCAAACAATGTCCTATCATTTTCTGAAGTGACAAAAATAGAATACTATCAAATTATGACCGAACAAAAATAAATAAATATAATGAGTAAACATCTTTTCTTTCTCAGAAAATATTTCTTGTGTCTCTACAAAATCTCTTATCCACATTCAAATTACTAAGAGAACTGCCAATTTGGCTAAGTCTACAATATTAAACATCAAAGTAAAAAGTAAAATATTTGGTTAATCATCTTTATATTTTCTCTATGTGATGTTAAGCACTTGGATATTTTAAAAACATCTGCACAATGAAAGAAAAAGAAAACCCTCACTTTTCATCAGATTGTTTGGGTTACATAGACACAGTAGGCAACTCTTTCCAAAACCTTTATTAGCAAAATATGCTCCAATCAAAATAAATGCGCAGGAAACCAAATGATTTGCTCCTTTCTTTTTTTTTTTTTCCATTCTCTCCTGCACAGGATTCTAAGCAAAACATTAACTATCTGGAACACCCAATTGTTAACTTATGATACATTTGGTTTCCTTAATCATCTTTCAAGAAATCTTTTCCTTCCTGATTTAAGAAACCAATGCTTTTGATAAGAATTGATTAACTTGGATACACTGAATAAAACATTTAAGATTTTTTTTGACAATCTCCCTCAAGATCATTCTTCTCAGGGAGTCATTTACATAAAGTTGTGTCAGATTAAATCAATCTTGGCTTTGTTACCAAAAAATATGAATTTCAACAATGAAGAGTACATAATTCACAAGAGGATGTTCTAGTAGTCGTGCATTTCTTATACTTGCCCTTCCAAATTCCTTCTATAGCCTGTGTTTAATTACCCACAAAGGTGTTTATATAGTACACCATTATTAATGTGATACTGAAGTTATTTTGTCTGCCTTACTGCTTATATGATAACAATTTTGGGGTAAGACACTATATTGCGTCATAATTATATATTTGCTCTGTTGATTTTATTCAGGAATGGTAACCGTTGCCCTCAAATATACAGTGAGCGCAAGTCTCCATATTGTTTGATCTCAATCTATTGGAGTTGAACCAGCTGTTTCAAAATTTTTTCCTTTTTCCTGAAATCAGCATGTCAAATCTTTACTTAAGTTTTGGCCATTTCAGCTTTGTATCTTTACACTAGCTCTCTAACACAATTCTAGTTTTGAATTTAGGCTGTCCTTAAGAAGAATAAAGTTCGCAGAACTGACCTAATTTTCCAAGGGCCTGGCCTAGGATCAATAGAAGGTGATTCCAAATGACTAGGGGCCTAGATGTTTTGCAGTTCATTCTGTTTCTTGATCCGTACCTTAGAAAAGATTCACTAGAGATGTGGATGAGATGCCAAATGTTAGCCAGGCATGATGGATGAGTACCAATACCAAATATCAACTGCTCGAGACACGAACATGTCAATCAATAATTAGGATGTCATATTTCTCTACTCAGATCTCTCTTTGACCACCCAGTCAACTCCATCTAAAAGACCCTTCAGGGCTCACAATATCTCTTAATTTAATTTATTTTTTTATTCTGTCTTTTAATTAATATTCATACCTTCTGTTGTATATTTTTATTATTTTCCCCTTGGATTTTTTTTGTAAGCCTTAGAAATCTATAATCCACTTCCATTTTTCTTCAAATTATCTCCAAATTTGGAAGAGCGATCTATACTATTTACTTTATAATTTAATAGTGCATTTAACCTGAAATATAGAAGGCCACTAAACTATGCTTAACATAAAACATGCTCCAACGCTATAACTTTTTTGACATTATTTTCACAGGGAAAGTAAATAAAGAAATGCCAGAGTAAACATATTGAGTGAAATAAATGTAATTGTCACCAAGAAATAATGTTTGGGGGTTGAAATTTTCAAATTGATTGTTAATCACTTGCTTCCCTCATTTGGTTTTGCAGATATAGCCACTGTATATATTTATTTTCCTTAGAATGATATAAGGTATCATGTAAAAGAGAACTTTGTGCATTTCATCCTGATAAAGATGAAAACCTTTATAAATATACATGTGACAACCGAGAACATACCTTAATCATTGTGTCTTTAAATTCTACCATTAATGTTAGCAATATCATGTCAATACATATGGCATAGCTTTCTTCAAAGGGATTTTGTTAAGACTAACTAAATTTAAAATAACATATTATATCATTATAATTACTATTTGAACTCATATTTATTGATAGTTTGTGATAAGCTAGATGTTCTTTTAAGTACTGTATATACACTAAATCATTTAACTCTCACAATCCTATATAACATGTTAGACTGCGAAGCATCTAATTCTGAAAGAAAACAAAGAGAAAATTATTCTATTCCCACATTATTATTTTGAGTATGAGAACATTCAGGTCTGGGGAGACTAGATGTTTTGCTCAAGATGGTCTGGCTGCTAGTGGCAAAAGAGGGCTACTTGATCATCCAGTCTGCTTATTTTGGCCATAGGACAGTCTGCGTTTACTTGAAAAAAGAAAATTGATCTGATTGTAGCTAAAGACAATTATCCCAAATCAATATACAATGCTTTGCCAATTAAAATTAAGGAATTTGCCAAGTACAAAGTATAAAAATGTAATCTATGATGTGCATTATACTGAATGCTTATTTGAAGAATTCTGTCATGTATGTTTTTTCAAGTAACGGATTCACAGAGGTAGGAAACAAAAACAGACAGAAATTAAAGCTTTATAAATTTAAACAAAAGAGCATATTACCTGTAGTATTCCTCGGTATCTTGAGTGATAAAAACATTTCTTCAAACAATTCTTGAACATTTTTTTCCAGTTTCAAAAAGGATTGTATGAGCTGTGATAAGAATTCGAGTTCATCTAAGGTGAGGGAGAAGTTTCCTCCTTTCTGTGGGCTTTCAGGAGTAACTATGAAAAGAGAAGATCAATACTGCTGTGCATTTTATTTGTTTTCTCAGTAAATATTAGAACAATCTATGTGATTCCATAAACCATCAAAACTAACAAGATTCTCCATAATTGAACCACGTTTGTTCATTAAGAAACATATATAATCTCCTAGGAGCATCTTTTCTTCTGGGAAGCTGGAGGTGAATATTCTGTTTGATGCAAATATGGCAATTAAATAACTATATTGATGCTCAGAGCAATAAACAGGAATATAATTTGTTGTTTTAAAATCACATCTTATACAATTCTATTGTGTTTTTTTTTTTTTTTTAGTCTGGGATAACTTGAATCCAGTAGGCAGGAAACATCAAACAAACCCAAATTGAGGAACATTCTATAAAACAGCTGGTCTATACTTTTCAAAAGTGTCATGTCAGAAAACACAAAGACTAGAAAATGTTCTAGTAAAAAGGACTCTAAAAAGACATTATGCATAACTGAAATCAATACATGATCAGTATTTTATTTTGCTCTAAATAACATTATTGGGGTAATTTGGTGAAATCTGACTGAAGTCTACAATCGAATGCTATTAATGCATGACTGTTCATTTCCTGATTTAGATAACTGTATTATGATTATGAAAAAGAATGTCCTTCTTTTTAAGAAATACACATTGAAGTATATAAGGTTAAATGTCTGCAACCTATTCTCAGTTCAGGAAAAAAAAATGTTTTGAGAAGAAAGGAGAGAGAGAAAGCAAAATTGGAAATGAAGTAAAATATTAACACTTGAGGAATGTGAATATGAAGGAAATTTAGGAATTCTTTGTACCATTCTGGCAATGTTTTTGTAAGTCTGAAATCAAAATAAAACTCTAAAGAAAAAAAAGACTACATAAAAGATATACTCTTCAAGACCTTAAAAGTGTTCCTGTCATTAAAAAGAAGCAAATTAATTTAGCTGTTGGATCTTGACTACATAATTCATGAAATCATGTTTAAAAATAACTTCTGTCTAAATAATTTTGATATTACTACTGTTTGCAAAGAAACAATACTACCAATACGAAGGCTGATCTTTTTTGCTTTTGTAATTCTGCTACTAGTCAAGTCACATTGCCATTTTAATATGATAAAAACCCCACCTTATACTTTTCAGAATATGGAAAATAATTCACTTATTACATATTCCCAAACAACTTCAATTTGTTGCTTTCCTTTTAGATTGATATCACCAAATAGCACTTTTGATTAAGTTTTCAAGGATTTAAAGTATCCTTCCTTTATTAATGCCATTTCTTAAAACATATATTTAAGAAGTATCCTGAAGCTTAAGTATAAATTGGAAAATTTGTAAACTCCTATAAAGTAAATATAAAGTGCCTTTGAAGAGAAAATACTGAGATTGTGATATAGAAATTGTGTAGGGTCTGATGATTGCATGTGAAAAAAGATACCTTCATCATATGGATTTAGAAGGATGATTTCAGAAATGTAACAATTTTATACCTAATCCACTTCAGTCAAATTTTAAAATGTTAGCATCAAACTTGCAGCCATATAATACCGTTCTTCACTGAGGACCAAAAATGCCATGGTATCTTTGTAGGTAATATGAGAAAAAGCTGTCTACCAACTTAAACTGTAGAATTTAGCCCTGTTCTGGAAAAGTAAAAAAGGATTTAAAAAAATCTACAAGTGCCTACAAAAGTACTATTTCATCTCGAAATTTACATTAGCCCCATATACATTAAAACCTATCTTTAAATAGCCCTACTCACATCTACCACTCGTGTATAGGTATACCAGGGGACATAAGCATGTATAAGCAACATATATAACTAAGGTTTTTCTAGAAAAACCATGCCCGAAAAATAAAAAGAGAATATAATTTATTATGTTTTATTTAGTTGTTGCTCGATTCCCATTTGGTCTGTTTGATTTCTTTTAAGCTTTGCTCATGTAGCTAAGAGGCTAGTTTAATTTTCTAAACCTTAAAATTCCTTTTGGACCTAAAATATTTATAAAACAAATTTTCAGAAACTCTAAGAATCCTTTCTAATTATTAGGAAAGGCAACTCAATAGTTTGATTAGAAGTTAAGCATATTTAAGAAGCTTCATTTGGCTCAATTCTAAATTGGGAGTATTGTACATGTTTATAAGGTAAGCAAAGAAGCACCCCAAGAAAAATCTTTAAAAATCAAAACACTATAACCTAAGAGTGCTACTTGTTTAAAGGTATGTAGGGTCTGAGGATTCTTCATGAAGAGTCTTATGTTCATGACCTGGATTTAGAAGAATCTTGTATTCCAGAAATACAACAATATTAAAAGGTAAATCTATTTTAATTCAGTGAATCTTTATAACTGCTGAAAAAGAACGTAATAATATGTATGACCTAAATCTAATCATTTTTGTCCCAAAGAAGCAATGATCATGGTGGAGGCCCATTAATTAGTAGTCCTTATTTCCTATCACTATTAGCTCAGTGTTTTCCCAAGGGGTATTGTGAGGGTTCTTAATTTATGGGAAAATAATTCTGTGATAAATTCATTTTGTGAAAGGCCAATTAAAGCAAAATTAAACACAAAGGATGGAATAGCATTTCCCAAACTTATTTGACTTATTTTCCGTACAGTATCTCACAGGACTAGTGTCCTAATCATCACAACTTAGCTCATGATTCCTCCCTGCACAGCATATCTATTTTTCTATCCTTAGACTCTTCACTGTTAACCAAATTAGAAAAGAGTTTCTCCCAGCAAAAATTCCCTGTATGTTTTCCTTCTCTAAATTAATCCTTTCCCGCTTTTTTCAGTATTACTTCTATTTGTTTCTCTTCTCCAAGTCCAAGTTTCTCTTCTCCAGAAAACTTTATCTGGATACAATCAATCCAGGAGTTCCCCTTTCCCCTCTAAGGCAATCTGGCCTTGATTGATTGATTGAAATCACTATGGACCTGTCTTGCTTCAAAGAAATCTTAGACATAAATGTTTATATACAGGCAATTATGTTTGGCTTGCCACCAATCACTGCTGTAAAATACCTGAAATAATGATTGCTGCTTGGATATAGGATAAGCTCCGTGATTCCTAGGAAATATAAAGTTATCCTAAATCCCAATATTACAAAGAAAAAAATAAAATTTCCATTTTAAAGCAAGACCTTATTTAATTTATCATCAATTAATAATGCATAAGTCTATGTAAATAATAACTAGATAGTTGCAGGGTTTTTTTCCTTCTGTATAATTTTAATAAGAATTTTTCTACAATGCAATTCAAAATTGCTTTCCTATTATTTAAAGTATTTATAACACAATTTAAATTTTTCTTCATGACAGAGTCTTGATGAAAGTTAATTTCCATGCTGCATTCAGGGGCTAATGTTTGTCTCTCTGTTAAAGGGTATTTCTCAAACTGATAATCATTTGAAAAGGGCTTTATGAGCAAATAAATTTGGGAAATACTATATGCTAATTCTCCTTTCAGTGATTCATAATGCAATTATCATATTAAAGTCTCTATTTACTTCTATAATATTCTTTGAAACATAATATTTCTCATACTTTTTTGACCAACAAATACCAGTTTACCAGCACATCTATTCTCAAAAACAACTGTTTTGGGGGATATTGCTCTGGATTTATATCTGCTTTGTAGGTTTTCCTTCCATTGTTAGACCTTTCACTGTGGGTTCTTGTTACTGGTTGTGTGGCTGATTTTACCAGTACTCTCTTCTATTGCAAAATGCTGCTTCTAATGTCATCATAGTATTTTTGCAGACCCCTTTGAGAAACCAATGAAAGTCTTTTGAATCCTATTAGATCTTCTCATTGAAAAAATTCCATGTAGTCACAGTCTGAGGGCTAAACAGAATCACCTGAAGTCCATCTATGCTCTCATAGGGCAGTATGATCCAGGATTTTCTGTTATTATTATTAAAAATGCAAATTCCTGGGTCATTTCTAGATCTAATGAATCAGCATCTCTGTGGGATGGGGCCCAAAAATATTCATTTTAAGCAAGTGCCCCAAGTGAATTTTCTGTACTAGCTCTGAAACCCCTGCCTGAGGGGTCCATGATCACTAGTTAAAAACTCTTATGGGCCAGGCGCGGTGGCTCACGCCTGTAATCCTAGCTCTCTGGGAGGCCGAGGAAAGCGGATTGTTTGAGCTCAGGAGTTCGAAACCAGCCCGAGCAAGAGGGAGACCCCGTCTCTACTAAAAATAGAAAGAAATTAATTGGACGACTAAAAATATATAGAAAAAATTAGCCGGGCATGGTGGCACATGCC
>CAUYSK010104372.1:0-15264 GCA_963575035.1 Avahi laniger
TGCATATTTAATGTCCACAATTTGATGAGTTTGGACATATGTGTACATCCATAAAATCAGCATGAAAATCAAGGTAGTAGACATTTTCATTACCTCCAAAAGTTTTCTTATGCCCCTTTGCTGTTGTTTTGTTTTGTTTTGTTTGTTGTTTTCTGTGGTAAGAACACTGATGTGAGATCTCTTATCGCAACAAATTTAAATGCATAAAACACAATTGTTGACTACAGTCATTATGTCGTACAGAAGATCTCTAGAACGCATTCATCTTGCATAAACCAAAACTTTACAGAATTGAACAACTCCTCATTTCTCCCTTCCTCCAGGTCATGGTAAATACCATTCTGGTTTCTTCTTCCATGAGTTTGACTATTTTAGTTATCTTATATAAATGGAATTATGTAGTATTTTTCTTTCTTTGACTGGCTTATTGCACTTAGCATAATGTCATCCAAGTTCAATAAAGCTATTAAAAAAATTATTTCATCTGTCCTGGGCCTCACCCAGGCTTTAGTAAACATGGCCTTGCACTCAGTCACAGGCCATCATGCCTGAGAGGGCTTTTTCACATAAAACTCCTATCCCCATTCCCTGCATTTTGCAGCTTTCTTCCTCCCTTTAAAGGCTCTGTTGCACTGTATGGTGTTCTTTCCTCTCTCCTCCCTTCCCCATAATTCTTCCATAGGCCAGTGCCTTCCACTTGGAAAGGCCATGCAGCCTCAGGAGGTGTCTCTCAGCTCTTGGAGCCTGACTCTAATCAACCTCTGCACACTACTCCCACCCACCTGACAGGCCCATGGAAACAGTCTGCATGCAAATTTTGTGGCTGGACTTCATAAGCTTCCAAAAAATCCACCAGTCCACATTGCTGCTAAAGGTTTTTAAATGGTTTGGCTGGCTTCTTCATCACCTATTTATTCTGAGTTTCTTCTCCTTTCACCACTTGGCCAGAATAAAGGCAACTATTGGTGTTCTCTAGTAAGCACATGTCACTCTCTGATTTCATTTTCATTGATTTAGTTTTTTGTTGTTATTGTTGTTATAGCATCATCTCCATTATAGAATAAAAATCAAAAAAAAATTAACTTTGTATCTTATTCACCTTATTTTTTCAGTTATATGGTAGGATTATTAATGGTTTCTTGTGACTTTCTACATTCAAACCAGAAGTAGGTGTCTCTTTATATGTCATTTTAATCTTTCTGTAGTAATTCATTATAAATAACAGACTCATTGCTTAGTGTAATTACTACCACATGGCAAGTATTCAATAAAATGATTTTAAATGTCAAGTGAATGCATTGAATCAATGTTATATTGTTATGCATTTTCATTTTTAAGTAATATTCATCATTCTGCTATTGAAAATTATTGTTCTGAATAGTATTTTATGTTTTAGACATTTTTGAGTCAGTTTTTAGGTCACATGGTATTTCAAAACATTTACCTTCAAGGTTAAAAAGAACAACGTCCTTCTATCACTTACTGTATTCTGAATTAAAATAATTTATTTTCTTCTGCAAACTTTAAAGTTGTCCTAGTATTCTGCCTTAGTCAAGATTTCAACTTGACTTTTTTGAAGACTGTTCCCTCCTTGACCTGTTCCCTGACCTCATAATAAAACAAATAAATATCGGTAATTTTTTTGTTCTCATGTTTCTCCTTCAGATGTTTGTAAAAACAATAGTACAAGGTGTTAAAGTACTCTATTAACTTAGGAAAAACCTTTAGTGACCCATTCTCTTATCTAATCTAAGCCTCCCAATATAGTTGGCCCTCTGTATTCACAAGTCTGGATCTACATATTCAGTGAACCACATTTCAAAAATATTTTAAAGAACAAATAAAAAATAATGCAAATAAAATAGAACAATACAATATGGCAACTATTTTACAAAACGTTGACATTATATTTAGTATCACAAGTAATCTAGAGATTATTTACAGTATACAGGAGGATGTGTGTGTAGGTAATATCAACTACTATGCCATTTTCCATAAGGGACTGGGTATCAAGGATTCGGGCATCCTCAGGGGCCTTACATCCAAGGTGGATAATAAGAGACAACTGTACACTGGGTTCATTTTCATGCTGAAAACTTTATTATCATTGAATATTTAAATGAGATTTCTCATTACTAAATATCACTAAAATATCATTAATAATAGCTTCATTATCACTGAATATCATTAAAATGTGCTTAAATAAAGCTAGATGCTTACAGTTTAATAAACTTGCCAAAGTTTTTGCTTTACATATATAAATTCATGCAAGACTCAAAAACATCTTATGAGAGAGATGCTATTATTATTCTAATTTTACAAATGAGGGATCTCAGGTATAAGAGCTTAATTAATTTGGCCAAGGTTTCAGAGTAAGTAATAATCAGGATTGAACCAAGGCATTCTGGTTTTAGCATCCATAATCTTAAAAATAAATATAAAATTATTATATTTATTTGCTTTGTTAATAAGACACATTTCTACAATAAAAAGAAAAGTTATAGTTAACCCACTGCTAACCATAATCACTTTACCTTAGTCCTCATTCAACTTTACTTCTCTATTCCATTTGTCTAAAGACAACACTTTCCTGTATGTTCTCCTTATATCTTATTCTCAACATGAACAAAATCAAGCTCACAATATCTTCTCCTATCCCAGACTGGCAAATATCTTCTGTAAAGAGAGTAAAATTTGTGGACCATGTGGTCCCTGTTGTCACCACTCTGATGTTGCAGGGAGAAAGCAGCTGTAGACATTATGTAAATGAAAGGGCCGTCTGTGTTCCAATAATACTTTATTCATAAAAACAGACTGCAGCCAGACTTGGCCACAGGCTGTAATTTGCCTACCCTTTCTTCATTTCATAATCAATTTAAAAGAGTGCATTAGACTGTTTTTAGAGCTCTCCTTTCCTATGCACTTCATTTCTATTTACCCTATCTCAATGATTCTGTATATAAATGTATCTTAGCTATAGGAGTTAATAATAACTGATTGAATATTATGAATCTTTCACATGTTTATTCTAGTACATGAATCCTTCGCATGTTCATTCTAGAGAATGAAACACAAGAGTAGTATCTAGGACTTGAAATCTCTCTGAAATCCATGTTCAGATATTACACTATACTGCCGATCTGACTTTATGCTTCCATACTTAATTTCAAGTTGATGATTTGAAATTATTTGCAAGAGGCAAGTGGTTCTTTTAATTATTTATATGGATATAGGGCATGTGAAATAAAATCAACATTATAGAAATCCCATAATACTGGTAATAACTAGCATTCACTGTGTTCTTTCTATTTTCTCACTAAATATTTCCTTATATTATTGCAGTAAATAATCACAACATTCTTATTTGGTAGGTACTGTTATTTTCTTTTTCTTCATAAGCGTTAGGAGACTTCGAGAAAACTAATAATATGAAAATGTAATTTAGCCGACACAGTATTATCCTGGGTCCCATATTCTGAACACTTTTGTTATGTCAACAAAAAATAGCAGTCTTATAAAGCTGACGAGATTATTAGGAGTTTTTAGGGCGGTTATGTGTATGCAAGAGAAGGTCCATAATGTTCTGTATCAGATCGTCCATGATGACACTCTAAGTGTCTCTCATGCTTATTGCCTTTTCTGTGGGAAGCAGCCATAGATGTTTTTGAGTATAAATCATTTATAGCTCATATCACAATTGGGACTATGCCCTACTCAATTGATAGCGTATAAACAAATTATGATGGCAGATGTGAGAATTCTGCATAAAGGGTCATTAAATAATGGTAAAACTTCCACACCTACACTCAGAGGTCTTCAAAGAAGAAAGGACAAAGAGAGACCAATAATAGTAAGAACAGTAAAAAGGGCTGTATGAAAGAAGGTTAGAGAGAGAGCCTAAGTCATAAACATGTTTAGATAGCATTAGGTGTTATTTCTGAAAGAAAAACATTTTAACAATGCCACTAATCTGGCAGCAACTTCAACAAATGTTGGGTGTTTTATACAAGTTAGTGTTAAACTCAGACATTTTTTGAGCTGGTCCAGCTTACCATGAAGACTACCATGTGGCTGCTGAGAATTTCACATGAGCCTACATCATTTCTTCAGTTGCCTCACAATACATCTTAACTGAGGGCAGTAATCTACATAGAACATTTTCATTTCATTAAAAACTTAAAATATATTTTTAATATATATGTGGAAATACAGTAATATGCAACAAAAATCACCTTTTCTGGACACTGGTTTGTTATTTGTAAAATATAGCACGTGATTTAAACTTCTAACTTTGTTGTAAGTTGCATCATTCCATTATTCTACCTCTTCATCCTCTTGTAATTAAATCTGTCTTTCCTCAATCACTAGAAAGTGACATTGATGAAAGCTACAAGCTTTTGACCTAAAGGCCTTTAAAAATCAGATCTCAAAAATTAGGAATATATATTTATTGTGCTGTACAAAGTATAGTGGGACAGTTCTCCAGGAAGCCTTAAACTGACCAAATTATCATTCCTGTTTTCACTTATAGTTCTCAAGAATAACTGTGTTGAGATAAGGCTGAAATGGCAGGAACAGCCTGACTCTGTTCCTGTCCCTCATAGATCAGGATGTCTTATAACACTGTAGTCCAGTGAATCCCGTTATCCTGAGGTACGTAACACAAGAGGGCTGGGTTGCTTTTAGGGGTCCCTCAGCAGTGATACAAGTGGTGCACAGGCAACAAGACTCCATCTTCCCTGAGCAGATTTCTTGAGCCTTGAGGGAGTGACTCTCCATGAATCGTAGGTTTCTGTTGTCCCTTGCTGCCTATTTGTAAGTAATAAAGTTGTTTTATGCAACTTGTGTGAATTTTCTGTCTCACTGGACTCAAGAAAGTAGTAAAGTTTCAGCCCAAGGTGCAGTGAACTGAAATGGTAACCAGTATACAGTGAATCTCCATAGCACTATTTAAGTATTTTTCTGTCCTTTACAAAGGTAGAAATTGCAATGATTTCAAGTCTTACATTTAAGTATTTAATCCATCTTGAATAATTACTAAGACCCCAAAACGAATACAGCAACAACAAAAATAAATAAATGGGACTTAATTAAACTGAAAACTTTCTGCACAGCAAAGGAAATAGTCAACAGAGTAAATAGATAACCTCCAGAATGGGAGAAAATATTCAAAAACTATATATCTGACAAATGACTAGTATTCAGAATCTATGAAGCACTTAAACAAATCAGCAAGAAAAAAACAAATGACCACATCAAAAAGTGGGCAAAAGACATGAACAGAGTTTTTTCAAAAGAAAATATACAATTGACCAGCAGATATACAAAAATATGCTCAACATCACTTATTATCAGGGAAATGTAAATTAAAACCACAATGAGATACCACCTTATTCCTATCAGAATGGCCATTATTAAAAAGTCAAAAAACAATAGGTGTCAGTGCAGGTGCAGTAAAAAGGGAACACTTATACATTGTTGGTGGGAATGTGAACTAGTACAACCTTTGTGGAAAACAGTACGGAGATTCCTCAAAGAACTAAAAGTAGACCTACCATTCAATCCAGCAATCCCACTACTGGATATCTATCTAAAGGAAATGAAGTCATTTTATGAAAAAAAGCACCTATACCCTAATGTTTATTGCAGCACAATTTACAATTGCAAAGATGTGGAATCAACTTAAGTGCCCATATGCGCGTGCACGCGTACACACACACACACACACACACACACACACATACACATATACACACCATGGAGTACCACTCAGCTATAAAAGGGAATGAAATAATGTCATTTGCAACAACTTGGATGAACTAGAACTGGAGGCTATTTTTCTAAGTGAAGTATCTCAGGAATGGAAAAACAAATACCACATGTTCTCCCTTACAAGCAGGAGGAAAATACGGGTTATATATAGTCATAAAGTGTTGGAATAGACATTGAAAACTAAGAAGGGGGGGAGGTTGAAAGCGGAAGAGCAATAAAAATTTACCTATTGAGTAAAATGAACAGTATTCTGGTAATGGGTAAAAGCCTCGACTTCAGCAATATATTATACAATTCACCCATGTAACCAAAAACACTTGTACCCCCTAAATCTATTGAAATTAAAAAAAAAAGAAACAAACTGGAATGAATTTGAAATGGCAAACTATACATATTCTTATCCTACATTTTTTAATATTTATAAATATTAAACTACTAAATTTATATATAAACTTATTATATGCTAACATTTCAAAGATTCTGCATTTATGTGTATTAAGTAAAGCCTATTCGATTTGCATTCAGGCCATTTAAATAAAATCACTCAATTTTTTCCTTTTAATTTTTACAATTTTTTACAATTTTTATTTAAAATTATTAAGAGGTACAAGTGCTCTTGTTACATGGTACATGGATAAATTGTATAATGCTAAAATCAGGACCTTTAGTGTACTCGTCATAGCAACAGTGTACATTGTACCCAATAGGTAAATTTTTATTCCTCACTGCCCCCCATGATTTTGGCTTCTTAGTTTTCAATGTCCTTTATACCACTTTACAATCATGTGTACCCATCATTTAGCTCCCACTTATTATTTTTTTTTTTTTTAGACGGAGTCTCACTCTGTTGCCCAGGCTAGAGTGCCATGGCATCAGCCTGGCTCACAGCAACCTCAAACTCCTGGGCTTAAGTGATCCTTCTGCCTTCTGCCTCAGCCTCCCTAGTAGCTGGGACTACAGGCATGTGCCACCATGCCCGGCTAATTTTTTCTGTATATTTTTAGTTGTTCAAGTAATTTTTTTCTATTTTTTAGTAGAGACGGGGTCTCGCTCTTGCTCAGGCTGGTCTCGAACTCCTGAGCTCAAATGATCCGCCCGCCTCAGCCTCCCAGAGTGCTGGAATTACAGGCGTGAGCCACCGGGCCTGGCCTAGCTCCCACTTATTAATCAGAACATGCAGTGTTTGTTTTTCCATTCCTGCAAAACTTTGCCTAGAATAATGGTCCCTAATCCCATCCAAGTTGCTGCGAATGGCATTATTTCATTCCTTTCTATGACTGAGTAGTACTCCATGGTACACACACATACACACACTCACACACGCACTCACACACCACATTTTCTTTATCCTCTTAGTAGTTGATGGGCACATAGGTAGATTCCACATCTTTGCAATTGTGAATTGTCCTGCAGTAAACATTAGGGTACAGTTGTCTTGTTGATAGAGTAACTTATTTTCCTTCAGGTAGATAGCTAGGCAGATTGCTGGATCAAATAATAGGTCTATTTTTAGTTCTTTGAGGAATATCCATATTTTCCATAAAGGTTATACCGCTTTGCATTCCCATCAACAGTGTATAAGAGCTTTTTCACCACATCCATGCCAACATCTACTGTTTTTAAATTTTTTAATAAGGGCTATTCTGATAGAGATAAAATAGTATCTTATAGTGGTTTTAATTTGTACTTCCCTGATCATTAGTATGTTGAGCATTTTTTCATATGTTTGTTGGCCATTGGTATATCTTCTTTTGCAAAAACTCTGTTCATGTCTTTTGCTCACTTTTAATGGGGTTATTTATTCTTTTCCTGTTGATTTGTTTTGGTTCTTTGTGGATTCTGGATATTAGCCCTTTTTCATATGCATAGCTTTCAAATATTTCCTCCTATGCGGTGCATTGTCTATTTACTCTGTTGACTATTTCTGTTGGTATGAAGAATCTTTTAATTTACTTAACTCCCATTTATTTATTTTTGGTATTGCTGTATTTGCCTTTGAGGTCTTAGTCATAAATTCTTTGCTTAGGCTGATGTCTAGAGTTTTTCCTGTGACTTCTTTCAGAATTCTTTTAGTTTCAGGTCTTTAATACATCTAGACTTAAGTTTTGTATATGGTGAGAGATAGGGACCCTGTTTCATTCTTCTGTGTGTCACTATCCAGTTTTCTGCTGCACCATTTATTGAATAGGGTGCCCTTTCCCCAGTGTATATTTTTGTCTTCTTCAACAATAGTCTGTTGGTTGTAGCTATATGGCTTAATTTCTGTGTTCTCTATTCTACTCCATTGGTCTCTGTCTCTATCTTTATATCAGTGTCTTGCTGTTTTGGTTACTATAACCTTGTAGTACTATAGGAAGTCAGTTAATTTGATTTCTCCAGATGTCTTCTTTTTGTTTAAGATTGCTTTGGTTTGGGGGCTCCTTTTTGGATCCATATGAAGTTTAGGAGATTTTTTTTTACACCTATAAAAATGATACTGGTATTTTGATGGGACTTGCATTGAATCTGTAAATCACTTTCGGCAGTAGGAACGTTTTAATAATGTTGATTCTTCCAATTCATAAATATGCAATGTTTTTCCATTTATTTTTTTCATCTATGATATACTTTATCAGTGTTTTATAGTTCTTCTCATAGATATTTTTCATCTCCTTATGTAAGTGTATTCCTAGGCTTTTTGTTTTCTTTGTAGTTATTGTGAATAATATCGAGTCTTTGGTTTAACTATCAGCTTGACTGTTATTAGTATATAGAAATGCTACTGATTTGTGTAATTGATTTTGTAGTATGAGACTTTGTTCAATTTAATTATCAGTCCTAGGAGTCTTTTGGTGGAGTCTTTCAGGTTTTCTAAATATAAGATCTTATTGTCAGAAAACAGGGATAATATGATCTCCTCTTTCCTGACTTGGATGCCCTTTATTTCTTTCTCTTGCCTGATTTCTCCGGCTAGGACTTCCAGTGTTATGTTGAATAAAAGAGGTGACGGTGGACACCCTTGTCTTATTCCAGTTCTTAGGGGGAATGCTTTCAATTTTCCCCATTCAGTATGATGTTGGCTGTGAGTTTGTCATATATGGGTTTTATTATTTTAAGGTATGTTCCTTCTAGGCCCATTTGTTGAGGATTTTTATTATAAAAGCATGGTGGATTTTATCAAATGCTTCTTCTACATCTAGTGAGATCATCATATGGTCTTTATTTTTACTTCTGTTTATGTGGTGGATCACATTTATTGATTTACATATTTTGAACCATCCTTGCATGCCTGGGATAAAACCTACCTGATCATGCTGTATTATCTTTTCGATGTATATTGAATTTGTTTTGCTGGTATTTTCTTGAGGATTTTTGCATCCATGTTCATAAGGGATATTGATGGTAGTTTTTCTTTTTTATTTTGTCCTTTCTTGGCTTTGGTATTAAGGTAATAATGGCTTTGTACAATGAGTTAGAAGGATTCCCTCCTTATCAATGCTATGGAACAGTTTTAGTAGTATGGGTGCCGGTTCTCCTTTGTACATCCAGTAGAATTCGACTATGATATAAAAGCCAGAAATATCACAAATTAACAACTTAATGTCACACCTCAAGGAACCAGAAAAAGAAGACCAAGCAAAAGCCAACAGAAGGAAAGAAATAACAAAGCTAGGGCAGAACTAAGCAAAATGGAAACAAAAAAAAAATAAATAAATAAAAAGAAACATAAAATTGATTCTTTGAAAAGATAAGTAAAATCAATAGACTACTAGCTAGATTGATCAGAAATAGAAGACAAAGGGCTCATATAAGTTCAATCAGTTATAAAAAAGGAGACATTACAACTGATACCACAGAAATACAAAATATCATCCATTACTGCTATGAAAACCTGTGTACACACAAACTAGAATACTTGGAGGAAATGGATACATTATGGGAAATACACAACCTCCCAAGCCTGAATCAGAAAGAAATAGAAATCCTGAACAGACCAATAACAAGCAGTGAGATTGAGGTGATAATAACAAAGGTCCCAACATTCAGCTTTTTACAACATGTCTCTAATTGGGTTTATTTACTTTATCGCAGATAATTTTCCAAAGCCCGCTAAAAAGTGTTGTTGCATTTAATTATGTGTGAATGACAGTTGCTTCATAAAATCAATTGCATTGAAATCAAGCATTGTATCTGTAGAAAACTAATAAGTACTCTTTGATTTATAGATTATGATTCCTCAAAAGTGTTGGTTATTATCATATTAATGTATAAGTTAGTGTCACTTTCCCAAGACATAAATGTCTGTATAATTTATCCAAGTTTGTATAATACCAATAACAGTTAAATGCATTGCAGCTTACTATCTGTATTCGTATGCTATGGATTATTCCTCAAAATGATTATAACTGCCCATTCCTATTATTTTCATTTCATAGATAGGAAACTGAGGACAAAAATTTAAACAATTTGTCCAAGATATAAAGGTATTCTATGTTAAATCTAGAAGTTAAATATTATTATTATGTGTCAGAATCTTGCCCTAATTTATTCTATTATCTATTGCTACGTATGTATTTTATAATCTACATATATTGTTGCTGTTTATGTGACAGAATAATTTTTCTTTAACATAAAATATAAATAAAAATGAGTTACCTGAAGACAGTTTAATCTTTCTATATTTTATTTTAAGGAATGATATCATCGCTCTTAAAAATAATAACTAAAAGGATTATTTTCCTCTGATAATACTGACAAAAACAAAAAGACATATAACTACATTTCATATAAATATATCATTTGAACTATAGTAGTAGTAACAATAGCAATTCTAATAATTTACTAAAAGAAATATCTAACTTGCAGTAGCAATTAGTATGTATATTAATTTTGAGTAGGATTTTTTTTCTTCTTTTTAGAAAACATCTAAAACCCTCTACTACCAGAAATATGGAATGATGTACCATGACATACACAGACCCATGGGGAAAACACACAACTTTTTCCTAGAGAACAAATGTTCCTGTAATACTTATGTACTTCACATTGTTTATAATTAAAATCACATTTTATGTAATGAGAATCTCAGAAAATCTTGAATTATAATGCAAGAATTAAATTATTTTAATGTAAGTAACATGGGTTACAAATACCCTGTATACACTGGGAGGTGACCAGGGATTCACATTCATATCACAAGTGCTGTGTCATCTAGTAGATTTCAGAGGAAAAGTTTGGAGGTGATTAATGAGAAGTCTTTGTATATTGAAAGTTGTTTAAGGTTCAGAGGATATAAAGGATTTGCTGTTTACTAGGGCATGTTGTAACACAACCAGCACAAATATTCAGCAATCTTTATTTTCATTACGGTGTTTACTACTTTACTTTCTACTTTACTGTTATATTTTACTTTACTTTCCACTTTTCTATTCTGTGTGCCCTCCAAATAATGCGTCCCTTCAGGGCAGTAGTCCTGGCTGTTCATGCCTTAATTCAATGGCTGCAATCTAAAGGTCAGGAGAATGTTGTTGCCATTACTGGCATTGTTCTTGCCATCAGAGCCTCCCTAGTATCCCCAAACTGAAGACTAGACAATGGAATATAAGGTCTAGCCTCTGCAAACATTCATGCTTGTGGAAGCTTGCCCATTAACCTTCACTGCTACAGGAAGAATGATCAGCCCTCTTTTGTTCTGTCCAAGTGCATACCATTGGCTAATTTTATACTACCTCAAGAAATCTAGCTGCTAGTGTACTAGGTAATGTCCTTGTTATCATTCCAAATTTACAATATAGGGGAGGAGGGGCAACATAGAAAGGAAAGAAATAGCTATAATGTGGATGTTGTCCAGCAAAGTAATACTAAGAAACAATGTAAAAATAATTAAAATAGTCTAATATAGTCCTGGGATTAACAATAAAAATAAATATTGGAGGAAACACAATTTTATACAAGTCATATTATCAAGAATATGCTAAAATTATTTTTGATCAATAATATAGCACAGTGTATATATGGTAATAAGATTTTTAGCAATAGACTATGGAATAATCATAGTTACAGAATAACTATGAAATTATTTAGGAATAGACTATAGAATATAATTGACACATGCTCTATTATATAAAAAGTGTTGGCTAAACATAAATGAATATGAAACATCTAAGCCAGAGCTTTAGTCTGGATCATATACCTTAAAAATTATCACTAATTTCTTTGTGAGAATGTAGTATTTATGTATAATTTATGCATGGAATATATATTGCTTTTATGGAAATTTTGTTCTTTTGTGACATGTGTAATAGGTTAAATAATGACTACAAAAAGATTATACATATGAATGGGGAGCAAGAGAACATTGCTGATTATCACAGCTGCATTTCAGATGTTAAAACTGTGCAAAGTTACAAAATATCTATCATGACATTTTGCTAGTAAATTATTGGTAGATTGTTTTCTGCAGTGGCAGATATAAGTACAGATGAAGTGCTACATCGGTTACTCTTTATTCTTGAGTTTTAGATATACACCCTAGCTATTGTATGCTTTTAATATAAAATAGTGCATAAACAGACATAAGCTAAAATGAGGTGAAACTTATTTGGATACTATTTACTTGATTGTGTTCTCTCTCTGGGCAACAGTATATATTGGACCAATAATCATGAAAAAAAATACTCAGACTGCATATTATATTAAGCAGAAGTCAGAGGAAAGTTTTGTTTTAAGTTGTGATCATACTGATTAATAATTTTTAATTGTAGAGGAAAAATAAAATATGAGCTATATATTTATCTATTATCTATCTACCTACCCTTATCCAAATTTATGAATACATTTGTTCAGAACTTTCACTCGGGATGATATCCGTGATATCATTTCATCCCAAATGATATTGCTAGCCTTTCTTCTGTTGCAAAGATAAAACATTCTTGTCTGCTTTGAGAGATCATAAGCCAATTTCCTTTCAGAAATTCACTAGAACAACTCTAAAATGATTTCCGTTTATGTCAACAAGTACATGTGCGCACACACACACACAAATTAAAAAAAAAACAGGTAGGGAAAGAAACAATCAAAATTACAGAAGTTGAAAACAAAGAGATAAGCAGTAACTAACATTGTATATCTGACAGATTGGAAACACAAGCCCTCTGGATAAGAAGCTAAGATGCAACTTGATTTCTAATGTAGGAACCTACAAAAACTTAAAGTTTTATAGCACAAGGTTCAGATCAGCATCCCTTAAAATTTCTTGGCAACAGATGAGTTTCAAAATTCAGAACTTTTAGATTCTAGGAAGGTAATATAATATACATACTACATAGTATATAACATAAACATTAATATTGGAATGAAACACACAAATTTCATAGTGAGGAAAAAGAAAGACCATATATAGTCTAATAAGGCCATAGTTTGTCTCCATACTAATTATAAAAACAAAGAAAGGAAACATGAAAAACCTGCACATTTTGGTTCAGTAGATGAGAGTGGTGAACTTTTGTCTTGACAGTATAGAAAGATATTGCTCAAAACAGGAGTGTTAGCCAAAGCATTTAAAAACCATTAGTCACGTGGGCACAATGAGATACCAAGAACATTGGAAATCAAGAAGTGGGGAGGCTGGACGGGGAGAGAGGGATAAAAACTTACAGCGAACACTATTCCGGTGACAGCCACACTAAAAGCCCTGACTTCAGAATTATACAATGTATCCATGTAAAAAAAAAATTTGTACCTCTTTAGTATTTTGAATTTAAAAAAAAAAAGCATTAGGGTTCCAGGTTTTCTGTCCCATTGTCAGCTACATAATTGATCTTCTACACTCTGAAGAATATTGAAAACTTATTTTTTAGAGAGGACAGATTAATGGGATTTTGTATTGGGAACGCTAAGAATTCCTGAGATTGGAGGAATCATATTGATAATAGGACTTGAGTGAGAAGTTGGAAGTAGAGCAATGCATTCAAAATTTGAAGGGAAAATGATTTCCAATACTATACCCACCTAAGCTGTCCATGTTGTAGGGGTCAAATGAAGATGTTTCAGACATGTAAGATATCAAAACATTTTCCATTTTTAGGCAGGTACAGAAGGATAGGGGCAATAAAATGAGACAGTGTAAAAAGAAACCACATGGGTTATGGAATCAGAGGATAAAATATAAAAGACCAACAGAAGCAATCTCCTAATTGATGTTGAAGAAAGTTAGGAGCATGAGAGTTATGCAGCAAACTGAGAAAGCGGCCTGTCCAGAAGGTCAGAAGTTTCTAGAAAGGTCTCTAAAGTTACAAAACTGATAATTCCTGATGGTTTTGATCATGTTACTGGGTTGAGATTGTGAACTGTTGGGGTGTGACTTAGTGTTACCTGTGGAAGAAAAGACATGTTATATATGCCTCTCATGTGAACAGTCATAATACAGAGAATATTCATAAAATCATAAATGATACAAGGATTTCTGTGGACTAGGTGAACCGAAGTGCGTTGAATAGTGATGGCAGTGGAATAGGAGTTGTGAAGGAGTTTTATATCATTATCTTCTCAGGTTTAAAGGCAGGGCATAAATAAGCATGTTATTCTAATATGGAGATATAACATAACAAAAAGAAAGAAAAAAACTAAATTGTTCAAAGTGGTTCCTTCACAGCAGGAAATGTGGGAGGAAAATGGGAGATTGCTTTTTCCCATTAAATCCTTATAGAGTTATCTGATTCTTTAAATGTTGTGCCTCTACAGTATTGTTAAAATGTATACTAAATTAAAAAAAAAAAAGAAGAGAAAAAGGAAACAGGACACAAAGATAAGAGGCTAGTGAAGCCTATTGTGGCTAGGCAGACACAGGGCATATGGGAGGAATCATGAGGAGAAAACCTGAGAAGACAGTTCGAGGCCTCATCACGTGAAATGGGCATCAGCTCTACAACAGTTTCAAATCCCACAGGCAACGGGTATCATTAAACAATTTTATGTGGAGCGCATTTAACTCTTCAGGCCTCCCATACTGCACTCTCTGAAAAGAAGAAATATTGTTCTCTCAAGCCAGCAAGTATTTATTGAGAAAGCATAATTTTCCATTTATATATTAAAGTATTCTTTCTGGTACTAATAATCTTTAGAGACGAAGGATGAGAGAGGTAAAAATATAAATATAAAAGGATATTATCATGACCAAACCATCTATCTTAAGGTTTTGGAAATTCTCTTGGGAACACTCCACATGGTGTCTCCATTTAATTCCTTAGTTTTTGATTATGAAAGTGCTTAAAGTACTGTAAATACATAATCAATTATTAGTCTTTGCTAACTTAAATGTGTTCTGCAAATTACAGCTGCCTACTTAAATTAAACCTCTCTCTGGACCTACAAAAATATGGCTAAATGATGTCCCTGAATATTCTCTTTAACTAAAGGTTCTCAAACATTAAAACACACAAAGAGTGCAATGTGCACCACGCAATGGGATGGACATATTTGAAACCTGGACTGAGGGGGGGAGGGGGGGCAAGG
>CAUYSK010104374.1:0-13267 GCA_963575035.1 Avahi laniger
CATGCCTGTAATCCCAGCTACTTGGGAGGCTGAGACAGTAGGATTGCTTGAGTCCAGGAGTTTGAGGTTGCTGTGAGCTAGGCTGACGCCACGGCACTCGCTCCAGGCAAGAGAGTGAGACTCTGTCTCAAAAAAAAAAAAAAGACTGTACCTTTTGGCTTGGGGTCTCTCTCTCTCTCTCTCTCTTGGATTTCTTACTCTGGAGAAAGCAAGGTGCCATGTTATAAGCAGTCCTATGGAGAAGCCCACATGGCAAACAACTGGCATTTCTGACCAAAAACCAGTGAAGAACTGAGGCCTGCCGACAACCACAAGAGTGAGTGTGGAAGCAGACTCACCAGCCCCAATTAAGCCACTCCTGGATTCCTGACCCGCAGAAACTGTGAGATATAAAAGTTTGTTGTTTTAAGATGCTAAGTTTGAGGGTAATTTTTACGCAGCAATAAATAATTAATACACCTGGATTGCAGATACCCTACTAGATACTCAGGTAATATTCCTTTTAGTACTCAATTTTTAGGCCCAAACAACCAACATTGGAGAAACGGTTTATAGTCCTCTGCTTGCTGTCATGTGTCCTTGAATCTTTGCAACATATATGATAGAATTAGAAAAGCCCAGATTATTACCCCATTCTACTTAGGTAGAAATTGAAGCCAAAGAAGAGTTAAACCACTTGCCCAAAGGCATATAGCCAGTAGGTTATTGTTTTCTTTGATTCTTTAGTTCCCAGCTGGGGAATTCTGCATAGGATTAAGCAGTTGCTAGTAGAAGAAGAGATTAATGAATATGTTTCTTCCACTTTGGTGGGAATGGTCTTAAGGGCTGGGACCTATTTGGAAGAGTAGTTCCCAAACATTGGCATGTCTAAGAATCAGATTACTGGCTCACACCTGTAATCCCAGTACTTTGGGAGGCCTAGGCCAAGGGGCCAGAGGATTCCTTAAGGTCAGGAGTTTGAGACCAGCCTGGACAACATATCCAGACCTGGTGTCTACAAACAAACAAACAAAAAAATAGCTGGGTGTGGTGGTATGTGCCTGTAACCCCAGCTACTTGAGAGGTTGAGGTGGAAGTATCACTTGAGCCCAGTTCAAGGATGCAGTGAGCTATGATCAGATCAGGCCACAGCACTTCAGCCTGGGTGACAGAGCAAGACTTTCTCCAAAAAAAAAAAAGAATCAGGCCAGGCATGGTAGCTAACGCCTGTAATACTAGCACTCTGGGAGGCCGAGGCAGGAGGATTGCTTGAGCTCAGGAGTTCAAGACCAGCTTCTGAGCAAAAATAGAAAAATACTAAAAATAGAAAAATTAGCCAGGCATCCTGGTGTGTGCCTGTAGTTCTAGCTACCCAGAAGCGTGATGCAGGAGGATCGCTTGAGCCCAGAAGTTTGAGGTTGTTGTGAGCTAGGCTGACGCCATGACATTCTAGCCTGGGCAACAGAGCGAGACTGTTTCAAATAAATAAATAAATAAATAAATAGAATCATCACCATCAAATTGGTATTAACTGATCAACACATAAGTGCACATATAAGAATAACATCTATCAGATGTTGGGCAGGGGGGAGGGGGAGGGGGAGGGAGGAGGAGGGAGGAGGGGGCGGGTATATGTATACACAGAGAGTGCAATGCGCACCACCCAAAGGATGGACATATTTGAAACTTGGACTTGGTGGGGGGGGGCAAGGACAACATACGTAACCTAAACATCGGTACCCCCATAATATGCTGAAATAAAAATAAAAATAAAAATAAATAAATAAATAGAATCAGATTCTTAGATTGTTCTCCAGAAGTATGTTTTAGTTTATCTGAGGGTGGGGACTGCTATATGTTTAACAAGTTTCCTGGGAGTTTCTTATGTACTTTGAGAAACTGCTTTGGCAGAGAAAGGAATGGTGGTAGTAAATGGTGATGGTGATGATGACAGAAAATGGGGCAAGGGAAGATAAATCCTATAAAAATTCTTGTAATCACGCAACAAATGTTACAGGACACATACTAGTTTCCAGGCACTGGTAGATGCTAGAGACACAACTATCAATGAGACATATATCATCAACTATCTATTTGGGAAAAGATTCATCCTTGAAAGACAGAGCAATGCCAATAAGTATTTGAGGGAATTTCAAGGGTGAGAAAAATGTGAGAGAAAATATAGAAGGCGAAGGTCAGGAGAGGGAGTTGGATAGGAGAGGTTCTTTCCAGGAGCTGGAAAAGCAGGGAGCCTACCTCTCTTGGAGCACACCTAGCCAGTCGCTTCTGCTGTCTGCTACCTGTGGGACTCCTCTTCTTTGCCCCTTTCCAAACTCAACTCTTCTCGGTACCTCTGCTTTGCTTCATCCCCTGTATCCCGAGTCCATCTTGCACTAATGACTGGTATTAAAACATACTGGGAGCTGGGCATGGTGGCACGCACCGGTCGTCCCAGCTACTTGCAAGAGGAGGCTAAGGCAGGAGGAACAATTGAGCCCAGGAGTTCAGTGCCAGCCTGGGCAACATAGCAAGATCCTGTCTCTAAAAAAATAAAAAAGTAAAGAACACCTATTGGCTTTCAATCTGTTGTCACCATCAGCCAAAAAGACAGTATCCATCTATTTGAATGGTTTTTATCAATGTTGATCTGAGAACATGCATTATGAAACAAAAATGATTAGTATTACACTGATGATGCTAAATAAATTATATATATATGTATCAACTAAAATAAAAATCATAAAAATGGATAATATGGGAGAAAAGGTAAAATATATAAGGGATCAATCCAGGATCTCAACATCTGATAGGAGTTACTGAAAAAGAAAACAAAGAGAATAAAATATTCAAATAAAGAACTCAAGAAATTTTCTCAGAGTTCAAAGAACATGAATCTTCAGATTGAGAAAAATTAGCATAGAGGAAAAAAAGAAAAAACTATTAAAAAAAAAAAACAGTGTCATGAAATTCCAGAACACCAGACGCAAAGAGAAGAAATAAAACTCTTACTTCACACAATACACCAAAATTGATGACAGGTAGATTAAAAACCTAAATGTGAAAGTCAAAACTTGAAATTTTTTAGAAAAGAAATAGCATAATATCTTCATGTCCTTAGGATAGAGAATTATTTTTTAAATAAGACAACACATGCATAACTTAGAAAGAAAAAAGTGTGCCACGTTTGACTACATTAAGTTTAAAACTTCCATTTCATCAGAGGAGACTATAGAAAAGCTGCCCAATTGTTCCCTCATTCTTTTGTCCTCTCCTCCTGCACTCGCAGTCAGACTGCATTTCTCAGCACCACCTAGCGCAAGATGTGGCCATGTGACTGCCTGCTGGCCAGTGAAATGCATTCATCTGGGACAAGCTATCCTCTATCACTTTAAAGATATACAGCTAATAGTGTTTCTGGTATTTCTTAGTGTTCAAGACATATTTATGAAGCATTGGTTTTGGGCACTAATTTCTTTCTATTTTTTTAGTAGAGATGGGGGGCGGGGATCTCATTCTTGCTGAGGCTGGTCTCGAACTCCTGACATCAAGCAATTCTCCTGCCTTGGTCTCCCAGAGTGCTAGGATTACACGTGTGAACCACCATGCCCAGCCAGCCAAATATTTTAACTTTTATTACATTTTTGAAAAGGATTTAATCCACAATGAATACCAAAGTGAGAGGGAAATAGTAGTAAGTACACAAAGATGATTTTTTCACTGCCTCGTGTGGTACCTGACACATAGTGGGTGGTCAGTATCATTCTTGCATGAACAAATGAATGAATATTAAAGTAAGTAATAGTGAGCTGGAGTAATCAGCACAGACATGAGGCCCTCTGTGCTATTCGGCAATTGTTTTTAGTATTTCTCACCCCCAGTTCACAATAGAATCATCTGGGGAGCTTTTTAAAAACACCAGCGGCTGAATCCCATCCCAGATCAATTAGCTCAGAAACTCTGGGATGGGAACCAAGGATTAGCATTTTCAAATGCAGGTGATTCTACACAGCACGAGGCTGAGAACCACTGCTTTGCCGCATTCTGAGTTGACGCCTTTCCTCTTCCCCCACATTAACTGTTCCAAAACCTCCTTCCTTCCTCAGGCCCCCAACTCTATTCTGGGTCCCCACGTTCTCAGCAGATAGCTATTCTTCATCTTCTCTCCTCTATCGCCCCTTTAACCATCCTCTCCCCTGCTCTGTTTCAGAAGATGGACATCTTTGGCTCATCCGCCAGCTCTGTTCTCACCTGCAACCACCCACTTTGGCTGTTACTGGATTGTTGCTGTTCAGCTGATAACACGTTTGTCCACTCTCCACCTAGGCAGTGAACTCCCCAGAGGCTGGTCCATTCGTCTTTGCTGTCCTAGGCACAGAAGGGTAGTGGTGTGCTCCCTTGGGGCGCAGGGAAGAAAAGCCAACGCCCAGCATGGGGCAGGCACTTCTTGTACCTCACCGAATGAGGAGGCAGGACCTTCACCTGGACCTTCAAGGATCAGTCAGAATCAAAAAAGGAGAGCGGGTATTTTATGACAGGCTTAGGAACTGAAATCTAAGATTTGGGACTCAGAATAGCAGCATTTAACTGTTCCCAGAACTTTCAGAAATGGCCATCTTTCAACTTCAAAAACACATGTATCACTACTACTTCACATCGCAATTCCCAGGGTTGCAAATAAAATATGGCTTTTCTTTTTTCTTCTTCTTCTCGTTTTTTGTTTTTTTTTTTTTTTTTCCTTGAGGCAGGGTCTCTTGCTCGGTTGCCCAAGCTGGAGTGCAGTGGCGTCATCATAACTCACTGCAGCCTCAAACTCCCAGGCTCAAGTGATTCTCCTGATCCTCCTGTCTCAGCCTCTGGAGCAAGCTACTACTACAGGCCTAGGCCACCATGCCTGGCTAATTTTTTTTTTTTTTCTATTTTTAGTAGAGAAGGGGTCTCACTCTTGCTCAGGCTGGTCTCAAACTCCTGACCTCAAGAAATTCTCCCGCACCAGCCTCCCAGAGTTTTGAGATTATAAGCGTGAGCCACCGCACCTGGCCAAAGTACAGCTTTTGAAAGCGTTTTGACAAGTATAAAAGGTAATACGAATGAAGGAATGCTACCAAGAGAAAAAGAACACACAAAAGAGAGGAGTTACATCCACAGAAATCACATTACTTTCTATAAGGAGATAAAACAGCAACTCCCTTAGAAATTCACTTACCCTCTCTTGTTCCTCAGGGCCTACATGTGTAAAATGTAGATAATAATAGTACCTTCCTCGTGGGATTGTTGTGACAATTAAATGAGTTAATAAATATAAAGAGCTTAGAACAGTATCTGGCATTTATAGTAAGCATTATAAATAGTTAGTTTTTAATATTACCTTCAAGATGTCAATGCTTGCTGCCCTCAATCAGGAAAGGAAAAGGAGAATGAGTTGGAAGAAGAGGGGGTTGGAAACACACTAGGTTCCAGGCATTTTTCACGGACTCTCTGATCTGAATCCTCCCTACAGAACTATGAAGTATGTAACGCTGTCGCCATTTTATAGATAAGGACATACAGGCTCCAAACTATATGGCTATTAAGTGCACTTTAGACACGTTTTCATTTTACAAGGCACTAGAAGTGCTTTACCTTTAAGAGAATTCCTCCCTCTTTTCCAAAACAATTGATTCCATGGACACGGTTCCATTATAATGTGCTAAAGATCATTACACCTGTTGACTCTTGCTAAATGGCACTGTAAGCAAACTGTCAAGGAGGGATGAAAACTCAAAGACTGCTGTTAAATCACCCTTCTGGCTCTCATTGCCAGGGAAACTGACCTGGCTCTTTTGACCTATCCCCACAGGTATTATTTTCCCAGCCTTTACTCACTGCCCCTTCCCTCTACAGTCCTGAAACTCAGAGGGGTCTGGGAGAGGCTGCCTTGGATGGGCTCATTATCTCATATGTCCACTCCTCTTTCCTTGTTCCTTTTTGGCAACCCTGGCTAATATCACCAAAGATTTGTCTCACTTTGTTACTTTTCTCAAAGAAGAAACTTGCCATTATTGATAACTTTTATTTTTGTTTTCTATTTTATTGATGAATACTTCTTTTTAAAAAATTATTGCAATATAATTTACATATAATAAGTTTTACCCTTTTTAGTGTACAGTTCTATGATTTTTGACAAATGCACACAATCATGTGGGCCACTACCATGAAGTTATACGGCATTTCAATTATTCCAAAAAGTTCCCTTTTGGCCTTTTCTCGCCAACTCCTTCCTTCGCCCCCAACCCCTGATAATTACTGTCTGTTTTCTGTTCCTCCATTTTTGCCTTTTCCAGAATGTCATGTAAATGAAACCATGTGATATGTAGCTTTTTGAGTCTGGATTCTTTCACTTGGCAATGCATTTGAGATTCATCCATGTTGTTGTATATATCAGAAGTTAGTCCCTTTTTATTTCTCAGTGGGGTCCCGTTGTTTGGATACACTATAGATTGTTTATTCATTAATAAACTGGATTCAATGTCCAGTTGAAATACATTGAGGTCGTTTCCTATTTGGGGTACTTATGAATAAAGCTGCTATAAATATTTGCATACAGGTATGTGCGAGCATAAATTTTCGATTTGCTTGAGTAAACACCGAAAAGTAGTATTACTGGGTCGGTCAAATGGCAAGTCTATTTTAATTTTCTGAGAAACTGCCAAACTGTTTTCCAAAGTGGCCATACCATTTCGCATTCCATTCCCACCAGCAATGGATAAGAGAGAGTTCCAGCTGTCTGCAACCTCATCAGCACTCGATCCGGTCAGTGTTGGTGTTTTAAATTTTTTAAGGCACTTTATCATGTGTGTAGTGGCATCTGATTGTGGTTTTAATCTGCATTTCCCTAATAATGTTGAGCTTTCACGTGTTTTATTGGGCATGTTTATATTTTTTAAGTTTCTTTTTAAGCCGTTTGCCTATTTTTAATTGGGCTATGTAGTTTTTTTTATTTTAATTTTTGAGTTTTGAGAGTCCTTCTCATATTCCAGATACAAGTTCTAAATCACATATTGATTTCCTGCTTGCTTTTTTATCCTCCCAGGAGCTATCTCTGACATTTCTGAGATGAGAATACAGATGGTGCTCGGCCCACAGCCACTAGTCACAAGGGAGGCGGGAGTCAGACATTTACAGAAGACAGGAAAGGCCTTGATTGTACAGTAACCCAAAGTTTTCCACTCTCTTCATCCTATTCCGTGTAAGTTAGAATAGCATAGAGGGTCTATGGTAAGAGGGAAGAAAGAAACAAAATAACACAGACGTCTTATAAAAGTGGACCCAACTAGTAAGGGAAGAGTCAGTTTGGTAGCTGTTTCACTCTAAGACAGGACCAGGAGATGCCATTTTCATTTGACCCTTTTCTTAAGAATAAGGGCTTCCTGTACTTCCCTCGCCCCCAGTTCTAACTGGGAGTAGAGAATGAGCTGACTGGCTGAGCACTGGAGCCAAAGCCAAGAGGAAGGATAGAGTCCTTGTAATCGCCTCCACGAACAGACACAGAATGACACCCCTTCCCCCTCGAATCTTTTCCCTGTCGCTTTCTTATGCCTTGGATTCCCAGGCCAGGAGGGGCTTGATGACCAGAACATTATAATCTTTCTGTTTAACCCTTTTACCTTTTGAGTTGTCTCCCAGTAACGGCAGACTCCTCGCAGGATAACAACGCCAAGACGCACCATCCGTCACTCATCGGTGACTTCTGAATTAGACCTCCTGTTCATGTGGCTTTCAACAAAACCTGCCCCCATACATGTAACCATCATCCCGAACCCCTTATAAAAAAAAACCCTTCCCTCAGTTGGTCAGGGAGACCAATTTGAGGCAGTTCTCCTGCCTCCCAGGTGACGTCATCCATAATAATTTCTTCCTTGGCAATCCTCGTTGTCTGAGTAATCGGCTTTCTGTGGGGAGAACAATCGGACCTAGGCCAGACCCCCCTTGTGGGTTTGGTAACATCCTGAGAGGAGGGCACCAGCGGGGAAGGAGAGGAAGAGGAGTGCCCTTGTGCCCATCAGAGGGACTCAGGGTGTCCTGAGTGATGACTATGTTGCAACGTCATGTCGACTCCTTATGCATGTTTGATCAACAGAAATATTTTTAGGTAGGAAAGACTTTGAAGTGGTAATCTGTTTAGGAGTAGAAGGAGGGTCTAGAGGGGCATGAATCTATATTTACAAATCTCTTCACGAAGGATTGCAAATATCAATACTCCATATCAAAGATGGGGCAAAGATGAAGCTTTATGCTAACAGACTGTAACATCCACCTTCTAGCCATTAAGGACAAAGTTAAGAGGAGAATTAGCCCAACCCCCTGTCTCTGTTTCCAGGGCACTTCTACTCTCACAAAGGATCTATAGATACAGATATGTAAATTTTTACATCTATATAAATTATAATTATATTACATAAATTATAATCATATAATTTCTGTGATAAAAATCATGTAATTTTATAAATTATAAACATTATATAATTTACATAGTTATATACTTTATATATGTTATCAATCACTGGCTTTTAACTTTAGTCAAATAATCAAAACAATCTTAAAATTTCTGGTTCTGGGCCAGGCACAGGGGCTCGCACCTGTAATCCCAGCACTTTGAGAGGCTGAGGCAGGGGGATCACTTGAGCCCAGGAGTTAGAGACCAGTCTGGGCAACACAGTGAGAACCCATCTCTACAAAAAAAAAAAATCTGATTCCATGTTACTACTTGACCTGAGAATATGTTACGGTTTTGAAGTACTCACAGCATCTAAGAAGTGAAAAAAGACGACTTCAAATTGCCCAGCCTTTTTCTATGGGAAACACAAGTAGTCAATCTGTTTTCGTTCTTTTCTCTTCTGTCAAAATAGTCAATGAACCCAGCAATATAGAGGTGTGAATTCCTGTTGGCACAGATGATGCCAAATTACTTGTGCCCTAGTAAGACACTAAATGTCTCGATCTCTACAGCTTTTCTGTTCACTCCTATACTTTGGATTATTTTCTTAATTATCAGTGTTTACACGGGGCTGTTCCACATTGTGGCACTCTGTAAGATGAGTGGTTCAGAAAACACATCATCATGGATCATCAGTTATAATGAGAAGTAGATGAACCCAGGGGCACGCCATCAAATGATCTGCCAAAGGTACAGTTGACAAAATCTTCATCAGTCATAGCTGATATAAATACCATCCCTCCTCAGCGGATCATTTGCAGTGTGTCTCTCAGAGCTAAATCAGTACTCTAATTGCAACATCAGTTACGAGCCCTGCTCGGTGATGAGAGGGGCAAAGATAAGAGAATGTTCTCAACCGAAGCTATTTATACATGCCACAAAGTCCTTAATTATCCATAGGGAGGAGAGAGAAAGAGGTTGAAAGTTGACATGAAGGAAAGTTGAATCCACCCACTGCCCTTTGTACCATTCCGGCAAGAGAAAATTCTAGGTACTTACTTTCTAAGAGAAATAGGTAAGAAACCTCAGATCCTGTGAGAGGACAGTCTACCCAGTTGCCAGCTGAAATTCTAATGCTAATACTCCTATTCACCGTGTGAATCTTACAACCATTCGAGACTTCAGGGGACTAAGGAAAAGAGAATTCAAGTTTTATAAGCCCCAAATTAAACAAGCACTCTTGATAAAATTCCTTTTATCCTTAAAGATAGAAGAAAGTTGTAGATTAGAAAATTGATTCAGTTATTTCAGAAGTTTGCTCAATAAAAAATCTAGACTTGAATATAAGAAAACTTCCTGGAACACAACACAGTTATTAATTACATAAATTCATAAATTGACATAAACCAGGAGATCCAAAATATGGAACAGGATCAAATATAAGGTACATTTGGGAAGAAACAGCTATAATAATAATTGCATTTATGTTGTGCTTCCATGTGTCAGAGACTGTGCTAAGAACCTTGTCTATATTATCTCAATAAATTCTTCCAACAACTCAATAACAAATATATTATTTTCCACGTGTTACCGATAAGGAAATTATAGCTCAGAAGATTAATCAAACCAACTCACATAATGTTTAAGTAGAAGAATCAATATTCAAATGCTCATCTGACTTCAAAGCCTTTATCCTAAAACACTGTTCTTTACTGTACCATATTTACAAATACTGTACATATTTGTATTGACCTCATAGCTAATTTTACTCATATATCCTGCTTCCCCATAATGTCAACAGACCTCTTTATGATCTTTCAAGGCATCTACTCTCCCTCTTGGCTTTCCTCATGCATCTCTGAGCTGTAAACCCACTGTGAACTGTTTGACTTTCTGCTTATTGGCCAGCTCAACTCTAACAATAAAGTCATGATTGGTCCAGCTCTCCTGAATCTGAGCAGAGATTTTGCACCAGGCCCTCTCATAATCTAGCAATGGCACATGTGTTGGATACCGGGTCTTGCTCCAATCAGCTGGTGGCTGGTGGAGAGGTAGCAGAGAGAGGAGGGGGGCCCCCACTCTGTCAGCAGGGGCGGTGCGTGAGCCTGTTTCCTTGACAGAGCTGCAGAAACTGGGATTAATCTGGGTAATTCAAATATGGAATCATTTGAAATCATCAAAAACAATACTTCAAAAGAATATTTAGTGACATTAAAAAGTCTACTCTCTATTAAGTTAAAAAATACAGTAACCAAACTGAAATGTGGAGTCAGGCCTCACCACATTTTTGTAAATATATCCATTTGTATATATGCATTGAAAGTCTAAAAGAAGGTTCACTAAATTATTAACAACAACTACCTTGAGGACTAGGAGCAACTGTACCTTTCTCTTTTATTCTTTTTTGTATTATTTGAACTTGTAATAATAAATTTATATACTTTTTACGTTGAAAAATATGCAAATACTATCTTTTTTGGAAAGAAATAAGAATCTATTCATAGCATTTGATGAAGCCATATTATTATATCTTTTAAAATTTATCCTAAAAAAATAAGGATGAACTTAAGAACATAGCTATGAAAGCATTCATTGCCATATTGTCAAGATAAAACTTCACCTAATCTGGTTGTTTCCTTCTCATACTGCAAGTAAAATTAAAAAAAAAAAAAAAGAAAAGAAAATACTTCAACTAAAAAAGTCCAATAACACAACATTGAATAAATAAATTACATTACATCCATAAATGGATATTTTGTAATCTTAAACATTATTTTAAAAAATATGACATGGAAATACGTGTACAATATATTAATTGGAAAAAAGTTATAAAACAATAAATTACAGTATGGCTCTGTTTTATAGTTAAAAGTTGCATTAAATACATTTATTCCTAGAAAATAATCTAAATAAATTTCACAAAACGTAAGTGGAATTTTAGATGATTTTAATTGTTTTATTTTTATGTATCTATTTTTTTATTAGCCTGCGATGAGCCTGCATTACATATGTAACTTCTAGAAATAGAAGTTGGGGTTGGGGGAGTTATTTTGGGTTTTTATTTTGTTTAACATAAATATCAGTGGCTTCAGGTGGGATTTAGGACTTTTCTTCTTTCTTTGCCATTTGACTTGACACTGCTTAGAGCACACGGAGAAAAGGATTAGTTATTAAGGTTGTATAGTCGCAAAACAAGACAAGACCAACAAGTGTACATTTTAACACAGAAGGCAGAGACAATTTCTCAATCACTGTATTAGGTTTTCTTAATGAGTGTTCTTTTCTTCATCTTTGAGTGGCAGAGTGTCCCCAGAGGTTGGTTCTATTCCAACAATGCCTCTACAGAATCCTGTGCTCCTCATAGGCATGGTAACAAAATATCTGGGAGAATTCTTATTTGCAAACTTGGCAGGATGCTGCAAAGTAACGGTGAGGAAACAGATGAACATTCTAATGCAGTATATTATTTTGCAGTAGCTGTAAGTTGAAAATCATATCTTAATAAAAATCACTGTCTTCCTCAAAAAATTAAAAATAGAACTATTAGATGATCCAGCCATTCCACTTCTAGGTATATACCCAAAAGAATTGGAAGCAGAGACTTGAATAGGTATTTGCACATTCATGTTCATAGTAGTATTAATTACAGTAGCCAAAAGTGGAAGCAACCCAAGTATCTATCAATGGATGAATGGATAAAAAAAATATTATTTAGTCTTAAAAAGGAAGGAATTCTGACACACGCTACAGCATGGATGGACCTTGAAGACACTATGCAGAGGGAAATAAGCCAGCCACAAAAGGACAAATAGTATATGATCCCACTCACCATGGAACTTGCTCCTTTCACTCAACGTTGATGTAAGATCTATCCATGTTGATACATGTAGATCCCATTAATTTATTTTAACCAGATTAGTGAAATTCATGGAGAGAAAGTAAAATGGCAGTTGCCAGGGGCTGGAGGAGAGAAATGAAGGGTTAGTGTTCAAGGGCTACAAAATTTCAGTTTTGCAAGAGGAAAAAGTTTTGAAGGCAAGGTGGTGATGGATGAACAATGTGAATGTACTTAATGCCACTGACCTGTACACTTTAAAAAATAGTTTAAATAGTATATTTTATGTGATGTATATTTCACAATTCTTTAAAAAAACAAGTCTATATAAATTTAAAAATTCATTGTGCAGGTAATTTCTGTGCAAAATCTTTCTATTGTTCTATTACAATTTTTCCAAACACACAGGAAATAATATATTAATAATAAGCACCCATTTACCCACCACTCAGATTTTTAAATGCTATTATTTTTTATATCTTCTTTGTACCCCATGCTGGTCCTATGCCTCCCCCTCTGCAGAGATAAGAGCTATTCTAAAGTGGTTGGTGTATATCATTCAGTCCATATTTTTACACTTTTACGACATGCATATATAGATATATGTGTGTGTTGTGGATACATGTATATATGTATACACACATATAATATATAAGATATTGTGTTGTGTGTTTTAAAAATCTTACACACGTGCTATCATACACTACATATCTTTCTTCAACTTGCTCTTTTCACTCAACATTGATGTGAGATTTATCCATGTTGGTACATGTAGATCCAGTTAGTTTATTTTAGGTGCTCTATAGTATTCCACTGTATAAATAGTACCATGATTTATTTATCGCTTCCTCTACATATGCTCATTTAGGTTCCTTTCAATTTTTTTGTTTTCCAAACAATGAATAATCCTTCCAAATATGTGTGCTTCTCTGGGGGGGTAGACCAGGAAAGGCAATTACTAGAGCTTGGAATCAATGAGGGTCATTGATACTACAAGAGAAAACCTGGCTCACAAGAGAAGGGTGTTGCCAGAATTGGTT